>VXAV01007786.1:36445-47033 GCA_013399715.1 Alectura lathami | reverse complement strand
AAGGTATTTCAACCACAGTCTTTGTTGCCAGTATCAATGTGTCATTTGATTAATCCAGTCTTTCTGGGCTCATCTTTAAAGTTACTGGATTTTTCTGTATTAAGAAATTAATGCCTTTATTTCTATTGCGATAACAATTGTAGATGCAACTAACATTTTCTGTTCTCTGTATTATTTTTTCTTCAAGGCTATCTCATGGCTAGTGAATGCCTATACTTGTACATAAGCTGAATCTCGTCATGATACTGCATCTGAGAGTTAATCTTGTATCATGATTATAAATCCCATGAATCCATTGCAAGTCTAGGAGTACTATAACATATGAGGTTTGCTAAAGATGTTGTGGGACATCCACACCATCTAC
Organism: Alectura lathami; assembly: GCA_013399715.1. NCBI lineage: Eukaryota > Metazoa > Chordata > Aves > Galliformes > Megapodiidae > Alectura > Alectura lathami. The sequence continues at coordinate 46,669 of VXAV01007786.1, read as the reverse complement.
TGCAGCTGCTAGCCTCTGTAGTGTCCGTGTACATTCTAAACCAAAATAGGCATTTCCAAAGAGATCACATAAGATAGATCCTCTTTTGAATAGCTCTCTGAAAACATGTATTTCTGTCCATAGACTAGAAATATCTAAGGTAGACAAGCTAGCCTAAATGTCATATGTAATGACCTACATCCTACTGCAATGCTAACACCAAAAGGCATGCAGCTCAGGAGCCTTGGCTGATAAACATCTGCTGAAAATGGACATCATCACAAATCCCAGTGTAGGTAGGATCAAGTCAGAAAGGAGCTTTATCATTTCAATGCATTTTTAATAGCTTTTGCTACCTCTGATTCTCACAACTAGAATGGAAATTGAAAACTACCTTTGTCAGCTCTTCCTCCTCTGGGCTTACTCTATCCAACAGGCTTCCTGGGATCTGGATCTTCTTATTTCTCATACTGTAGGCCCAAAACAGAATTTGGACTAGCCATTTTCAACTCACCTGGCACATATAAATACTGCATTTTAATTTTCTTGAAAATGTGGCCTGCAAAGGGCAAGATTTACAAGGGAGAGGAGTTAAATTAGTGGATGATAATAAACTTGGAAATGTAGTAAATGACCTTTCTACAACAAATGCAAAGAAATGAAATATAGAATTTCCTGAGATTCAGCTGAATAGGTAGAAGATAAAGAAACAAGATGTTCTTCAAAACATGAGTAATCATACAAGTAGAACATTATTATTATTTCAGAATAGAAATCTGGGAATTACGTAATAGCATGTTACACAATAATGACTTTGGGCAGCAAATAAAGAAGTATCTTGGCTTAGAGTAAAGAAGCAATAATCTGTTTCTATAAAGCTAGTAGAATTTAGACTAATATATTCAAGTCTAAGAAACATAGCCCAACTGACATTGGAAAACTGAAGGGAGTTTGGACAAAAGCATGACAGCAATCAGACTTTGCAGAGAGAATAATTTAAGAGGAAAGACTTAAAGCATGAAATATCCATAGATTGATTAAGAGAAAATGCCTGAAGCTNAAGAAAAAATTAAGCAGAATATAAGGTTGGGTTGATCATTTTTAGAAGAAATGAGATCTATCAGATTGTGCTTTTCTTTAAGCCCTTCTTACAATTTTAAAATCAAAATTATTGGAAAACATTTTACTTTTGCCAAGAAAAAGATGATTGCCTGATACCTCATATCTAAATCCATCCTCACCAAGCAATTTCCCTATATTCTTCAATGACAAACCAAGAAAAGGCAGCCAGGAAGAAAAATCTCAGTGGAAGAAGGGGAAGAAACTGAATGTCTAGTAAAGGCACTAGATTTGCAAAAATGTAGTAACTGCCATTGAGTTCAGCAGACTTCACCTTATTTGAAAAATCGTTTTGAAAAATCATTTCAGTGACCCAGTTAATACCTTAAATGTATATTGGAAAATATTGCTTTAAAAAGCTGTGTTAGTCATTCCTAAACATGAAACTCCACTTCCTCATTCACTTTTTCCCACTGCTACTTCACGTTTGAGTGCAGAGATCCATGCTGCAGACTGCCTAAACAAAAAGATCACAAATTTGTTCTGTTGCTCATTATGGTGATCCGAGACTCGTCTGTTGGCACATAAGTACTTTTCTTCTTTTTTTAATTATCCATAAATGAGTTTGTGAACACAATTCTAGAATTATCTTTTCCTTTCCACTCTTCATCAAATATTGCATGTATAAAAATTATGGAAGTGTTTTTGTTACATGCCTTTCACTTCTTATACCTCAGAAATCGTGCTTTGGATAAAAAAACTATTGCTTGTCTACTGAAATAAGCAAGACTTCCTGGTAAGAAGATACTGCTTAGGCACATTAAAACTATAAATTATGGATATTATCATGAGTTCCCAGAGAATTATTGATACTGTTCAATTATTGCATAGATATTTCAAGTAAATTAAAATGCTTCATCTGTAGAAACCAGCAATATCACATGCTACTGCAAGCCTTCGAGATAAAGTTGAGACACACATTGCATGGATGAATCCCTCAAACCTGTCATTGTAGGTTAAAATGTTAATAGAGTTAGAAGGAGTTCCTTATACCACTAAAACAATTAAACATTTATGAAGTTAAATAAAGAGACATTCAAACAAAATATTTGCATGGAAATGCCAAAAGAAAGTTAAAAATCTAAATACATTTCAATCCTTCCTTGCTCCCAATCACATCCGCCAAAAAGATAGCTAAACTTTGAAGACTTTACTTCACAGACCCTTCTTCACAGCAGGTACCTGTAACAACAGGCTTACCATCAGCTGCCAAAATTCAGCTCTTTCATTAAGCCATGTCAGTTCTATCACTTGCTAAGCTACACACAAATATGGACAAGGTCTCTGAAGAAAGTGCAGAGGGTGTTCTTTGAGAAACTGGTTGGCACAAATCACTGAAGACTAAGAAAATGTCATGTATTATTCTTAGGTAACTGTAAATTCTCCGTAAGTTTGGAATGTTTTTTAGTTCCCTAATTTAAACCAAAGCGTGGTTTGTTTCCTTATTTTTCTCCAGCGGAAAACAAACTGAAGATTTTGTTTCTACTTTTTTTTCCTCCTGCACTTCCTCTCCCTTTCATCTGAATTGCCTTTCTCATTTAGAATGAAAGCTTGAAAACATGAGTGTCTAAATTTCACATCCCATGATACTCATTGTATATAAACAGTAATCAAGCCTCACGGGTCACTACAAGGCTAAATATCCCATGTAATTTAGTGAGCTAAAGAAACATACCTTACATGCAGAAGCAAGATTTTATTGTTAGTCTACTTAAAGTGCTGGCAATCTAATCAAAGATTAGTCCAGTTAGAATAATACTAACACAGCTGAAATTTTTACAGCTCATTGCCAACAATGATACAATTGAAATGATGTAAGGAAACTTTCTTGTCATCTGTCCCTTCTCCTGATATGTTCTGCTCACCTTTCTTATGTCCCTCATAATGTTAGAGTTGATGGTGCTAGTCTGCCTCAAGGTGAAAGGGTTTGCAGTGAGCTGTCAGCATCCCAAGTTCTTCATCAGGAGGAACATGAAACCAATAAGTGGAGGGTCCTTCTTTGTCTCTCTTGGGTTTGCCTGAGATTATTTTAATGTTTACTAACACAGACCACTTACTCTAATTCAGTGTTATATCTGAGTTTCATTCTGTGTAGTCTGTGGAGACTTTTCTTTGCTCTCTTTTTCCTCCCTAGGACCAGTTTTACCTGGCTCCCAAGGTTACATTCCTTTAGTGACCTATAATTGTCTGTGATTTTTGTTTATAGGCCTGGAACCTCTGTTATCAGTCTATGCCTGCACTTTTAAAGCTCTTGCTATCATCTGGCTCTTGAACATCTGTAGGCCTACATTAAAATCCTGTTTCTCTTTGATGGCGTTCAGGCTGTGGCTTCTTCATAACACACCTTAAAGTTTTAGTAGTTTAACTTAGACTTGCATACGTCTATGTTCTAGAGACATTGAATAAACAAACAAAAAAAGATCCATTAGTTGTATGTTATATGCAGACACACATAGACACAATGTTCTGGTATTCACCTGCCACCAGTATATACCAGTCCTAGCAGCATCGCCATTCCATTACCAAAATAGCTCTACAGCTGACTCAGCTGTGCTGAAAATTGAGTGAAATATGTGTATCTACTTCTAACGCTGACAATACACACCACAGCTTAAAGGGTTAAATTACACTAGCAATTATGTAATAAGTTTTAATATGATGAAGAAATAGGGCATGGATTTTGTTTCTTGTCAAAAGGTAGACATGTGGATGCCATCCAGAGGGACCTGGACAGGCTGGAAAAGTGGGCCCATGAGAACCTGATGAGGTTCAACAAGGCCAAGTGCAAGGTGTTGCACTTGGGTTGGGGCAATCCCAGGTGTGTGTACAGACTGGGAGAAGAACTCCTTGAGAGCAGCCCTGCGGAGAAGGACTTGGGCGTCGTGATCGATGAAAAGCTGGCCATGAGCCGGCAGTGCGCTCTTGCAGCCAGGAAGGCCAATGGCATCCTGGGCTGCATCAAGAGAGGGGTGGCCAGCAGGGAGAGGGAGGTGATCGTCCCCCTCTACTCTGCCCTTGGAAGGCCTCACCTGGAGCACTGTGTCCAGGCCTGGGGCCCCCAGTACACAAAGGATGTGGAGCTGTTGGAGCGGGTCCAGAGGAGGGCCACCAAAATGATCAGAGGGCTGGAGCACCTCTCCTATGAGGAAAGGTTGAGGGAGTTGGGATTGTTTAGCTTGGAAAAGAGAAGGCTCCGGGGAGACCTCATTGCGGCCTTCCAATACTTGAAAGGAGCTTACAGGCAGGAGGGGGACCGACTTTTTACACGGGTGGATAATGGTAGGACAAGGGGGAATGGGCTAAAACTGAAAGAGGGGAGGTTTAGGTTGGACATCAGGAAGAAATTCTTCCCTGAGAGAGTGGTGAGGCGCTGGCACAGGCTGCCCAGAGAAGCTGTGGCTGCCCCATCCCTGGCTGTGTTCAAGGCCAGGCTGGATGGGTTCCTGGGCAGTTTGATCTAGTGAGCTAGTGGCTGGCAGCCCTGTCCACGGCAGGGGGGTTGGAACTAGATGATCTCTGAGGTCCCTTCCAACCCAAGCCATTCTATGATTCTATGATTCTATGATTCTATGATTCTAGAGCAGATGAATTTGGCAAACCCCTGAGAAGTGTCCTATTTTTTGTTTGTTATAGGGAATAATGGTTACCACACCATAGCCATACAAAACAGCAGTGGATGTCTGTACATCTTTATAGTGCTTAACTGCCATATTTGAAAAACACAAAGAACAACTGAGGCTGTAGCAATCCTATATGGCTCACACTGCTAGCTATGCAGGCTCCTGTTGTCAATACAATACAGATTGATGCGTTGGACAGACTGCTCCCAGATGCTTTTAACTACCAAACCCCTGTAGCATACTTTCATAACTGGGTGGAATGAATCCATTTATCTCCAGTTCATATATCCATAGTATTCCTGTGATTCATCAGAGGTCAGGAAGTTACTGTTACCCAGGCTCACATGCACTTTGGGTAGGATACCCACACAGACCCTCTTCCAATTCAGGACTATGTATATGCCATGCCAAGATGGAGTTACCATGCTACAGAACCCTAATGGACCAGAGGCACAACAGATTTTAATATAATGACTTCAGTACAGCTGGCAAACCATGACACTCATAACTTCTTCCCCTAAATAATACCAGGGTAAGAATTCCTCCTCCTCTCTGGCACAAGGACCTCTTGCTATATAATCAGAGATTTTATATTCAAAAAGTTTCTGACCTTCATGCTTGCTAAGAGAACAGCAAACACATGGATGAACTGCCCCATTTTTTTCCAGCTCTGCAATCTGAAGATGACAATTTAAAATGTCAGCATTGTTAGCTACTCCACTGCACAAAGTTCTATAGATTCAAGGATATTAAAGCCAACAGGCATTAATAGGCTCATGTAATCTGACCTGCGTATTATATGTCACTGAATTCCACCCATTCTTTCCTGCATCAAATCAGTAACCCCAGGTCAAGTAGTGTCTGTACCTTTACAAAGATGCTCAATCTTGATCTGAAAATTTCTCATGATGAACAATCCATCATGTTCTAGAATAAGTCATTCTTTCAGTTAATTAAAAATTAGCCACCTATGTCTCCATGAGTTTGCCTGCCTTTTTGTTCCAATTACTACTTGTTTTCTGTAAGATTTAAATGACTTTCACTATAAAGACCTTTTCACTACTCAGGAAGTTACTGCATATGTTTTCACCACATAGCAGAGCTCCGTGCAAATATCCCCAAGTTAACTGCCATTCAGAAGACCCACCTGGTTCAGCTTCTCAGTAAGGCTTATAAAATTCAGCTCTAGAGCCATGTGAACACAGCACAAAGGGCAGAAGCATTCTCCTGCTTTACATTTATTTCAAGAAAGTTTGGATCTGTCAAATCACCCTGCAGCTACAGATTTACACTGAAAAAAAGCCTCTACTCCAAGTTATTGCATCAATTTCCTGTTCTCTGTGAAGTTTCTGCACTACTATGAGGTACAAAAAAGGGCACTTGAGTTCCACAATCCCAGCAATGTTAATGTAAACTTGGCATTTCTCTTTGTCCCTTGCACAAATAAAAAGTTTCAGAAGGATCATCATCAGTCTGTTCGTTTTACAAAGGCAAGGTTTCTTTCAATAGACAGAAGAGTTTCCACTGCTGGCTGTCATTGCATTAATCCTTTTCTGGAACAATTCAAAAATCTTGCTATTTGGGATCCTTGTTACTTAGGCTTAAGCCTCTTCCATTCTAAAAGAATATACAGTTGTCTAATGTATTAATTCATTATTCTATTTCCTGGTTTCAGATTAAAAAAATAAATAAATCAAAATAATCTCTCTACAATCTTGGTCCAACACATATATACTGCTATCAGCCCTTCTTACAACAGCATCGTTATTCCTGGCCATGAAAACTTGGTGGGTCTTTTCCTCCATCTTTATTTTCAGTGGTTAGTTCTGCATACTGACCTAGTTTTTACTTCCTCTGTTTTGAAATATTTTGTGGGAGTTTTTGTACAGAAATCTACCTTTTCCTAAGGATCATTCCCTCACTGAAGCTGGCTTGTTCTATTTCTAGCTGCTGTTCTCTCTCATACCTCTCTCCTCCCTGCTGTGAGTCTCACTTGACTGACTGTTGCTACATTTCATTTACATTCAGGCTAATCAAAGAAAAGGTCTCCTAAACTAAACTGGCTCCCTACTATGAGAATGACTTGCTATAATTGCAGACGGCATTCAGTTCATGCACAAATATATTACCTCTCTTTTCCAAAACCCTCTCTCTAGAGATTATTTTTCTACTTTAAATTGCTGCTAACTGCTGCAAAGACATATTTCTTCCCACTTCTAGTCCCATCCTTGCCACAAATTGAGACTACAAAGAGGAAACCAGTTTGATTTCAAACACCCATGGTATGCTGGAATTTACCTACAAGGCTGAAGTAAATGACATTATGCCAACACCTAAGGCTTGTCATTCGTAGTTAAACTGTAATGCAATTTGAATGGTTAGTTATGGTTAAAGAGTAGAGCTATGGATGAAAACCAAGTGAACTGAAAGGAAAATAAGTTCAGACAACAGCAGACTTAATAGATGCTGTATTCAGTACAGTCTAGGTTGGCGTCATTCAGCAAATCCTTTTCTATAGTCTCTAAATTACTTTGGACCACATGACAGGACCCCAGATCAGCCAAAGCTTTGCGATGAGTTTCCTGAATGTTAAACATCAGTACAACACAACAACCCCATGTACTTCACGTCAGTGAAGTACATTAGTCCCATGTACTTCATAGATCTGCTTTGTTCTCAGCCCAGAAACTTGCAATAGATTTCTGCAATATAATCTCCTCTGTTCTATGGGGAAAAGAAACAAACAAACAAACAAACAACTCTCCATCACAGCTTTGGCTGTGCTTCTCTTTGTGCCCCTTCTCAGCAACCTCCCAGCCTGGATCCCACTGGAGAACCTTACAGAGCATGACTATCTCTTTCCTGGCTTGCTCCTCTAGACTCCATGTTCAGCTGCTACGAAAGGGCTCTATCTTCTGCCCTGATAGGACCGCATCTGACAAACGAAGAAGGCAGCTTGCCTCTCCTCTTAAATCTTGGGCTTTTAAAGGAACATATTCAGTAATTAGATAAAACACATGGCAAATAAACAAGTTTAAACACAGGCTGTCACAAAACAGGTAAATATCTCCTGGCAAAAGACCTGGAGGACACATCTGTTCTCAGTACTGGAGGATTATATTTGAAGCTTTTACAGCAATACTCAGGGAGAGGCAAGATTAATTCAAAACCACCAGCTTGCTCAGGCCTCAGTAATATAAGCACATAACAACTGTCAGACTAGGTCAGCTCTGCTTCCAATAGTAGTCTGCTGATAGATGCGTTGGGAAAGATTGTAGTAGGAATAGCATGATCCAAGCATAGCCTCCTAGCTTCCAGCAATGAGTGGTTAGGGATTTCATGAGCCGGACATTGCATCTGGCCTTCACGTTTAATAGCTACCAGGAGAACTGCCTTCCACAAGATTGTCTAATCTGTCTTTGAATCCATTTTTGCTTCTGGCCTCCACAGGATCCTATGACAGTAATTTTATTACAAATAAAATACTGTAATGCAGTATTTTTATTGCAAATACGTGAAAGAGTCTGTCTTCACCAGGCACCATTCTTTGCTGCTTGCTTCTTAGTATGGTGAAAAATAGATAAGCAATCTATTTTTAAGCACCTATTCACCTTCCCCAAACAATTCATGGTTCTGCAATCCTCCACCATCCATATCCCCTTTCCGACTTGGTCTTATGCAGTCTTTATTATTATTANCTCATACCTTTTGTCTTTGACAACATTACGGCTCAGCTCCTAGATATTTGCATTTATGACTATGACATTCTATATAGCTGTGTATGATAATGATTTGCTGTTATTGTGTAAAATATAATTTTATGTCTTCTATAGTATTTTTGTTTGTGTAAAATATAAAAGTAGCTATATACTTTTGTATGACACATAAAAATTAAGTCCAGAAAGTAATTTTAAATAGGTTATCTTTATAAAAGTTAATATAGTCATAGAAAATATTGATGACCCAAGTTATTAAGAAAAAACATAAATATTTCCATAATTTTTTTTTTTGTATTTTGAAGAGCATTGTTTTGGAGGTCCATATCTGACTGCTTAAATTAGGCACCATCACTACGTCTTAAATGACACTATGTCTATGAATCACTGTCTGCTTCAGTTTGAATACTCATAGGCAAACTTCTTGGCTAACCTTATTGTGACTTCAGAACAGCCATCTATTACTGATGAATGGACACTGAAGAACTTCAGCCACATGGGATTTTAACATATATAAAAAAATCAGTAGACTGGTAGAGCAGAGACCATGAAACAGTGCTAATATTTACTTACTTTTTCAAATTTTTCCACTGTAAAGCAGCAACATAAAAGATAATTATTCAAATAGCATGCTAGCAAACAGCTAGACTAAGACAAAAATCAGTAACTAGTGGTCTTTTTGTCCATGTGTGTGAGAACTGGGAAACACAGGCAACGTGAGATAAATTCAGGCTAGTCAGAGCCCTACATTCACATGCTTACTTCTACATTTCTATCACTGCTATCAATAACAAAAAAATAGACAAGTATATTAGCTCAAGGATTTTACAAGTAAAGATTGAGCTTATCCCTAACAGATATTCTAGTTCACACATAGCACATTGGCTCAGGATATGAAAGACATGCACAACAGTTTAAGCAGAGGGACAAGTCTATAGATTTGTAAACATCACAAATGTTTTCTGCATTTGTTTCTTGGGTGTGTTAGTAGGGTATCAAGATTCAGGCTTTCTGTGACAAATGCAATTGTTCTCTTTTGTGTTCTCCTACCACGCAGTGATATTCCATGTTTTGTAGCAAGGTATGACAACCTTTTATTAAGCATTTGTATCTTACGGAGAAGGAGTGAAGCTGTGGTGCTGTGCTGTGGTTAGGAAGCCTTTCCCACCAGGGCTACAAGTCCAAGGAAAGTCCTGCTGAAAGACACATTACCCATCATCAGTTTTTTTGCCTGAGAAATGACCAGCAAAGGCTATTGCATGTAAAGTTTGTCAGGTAGGCTTTCCCACAACAGAGTTGAGACATCTGGATGACCAAAAACAGATAAAGACAGAGGGAAAAATAAATAAATAAATGAAATAATAATAATAAACATCACTTCTCCTTACTAATTTGAAACAAGAGAAAATGAAGACTAGTACAGACCATTGCCTAAGGCAATTCTAGCTTAATGCAATCTGGAAGGCAAAAGATAGCACTTCACCAGTTTCACCATCTGTCATCTTTATAAACAGACACTTTTTTTTTTTTTTTTAAGAAATATAAAAAATAACCTAATTTTAAAAAGCAAGATACACAAGTTTGCACAGAATATTTTTATGGTGCTACTTTAACATAAAAGGTATAGTGAAAAGGTTAATTATGCTAAAGGTAAAATGACTAGAAGTCATAACAAACGTATATGTTTAAAAACAAAGTACTTTCTAATTAATGTTGTCATATTTTCATAAAACTTTATGTGAACATTATAATTCAGTGTTAGATAGCATATAATTACCAGGCTTTTATGA
>VXAV01007786.1:4083-15045 GCA_013399715.1 Alectura lathami | reverse complement strand
TAACACTTAAATTTGAGAGGAATTTTAAAAGCATTCCAGAGGCTACATTTTTCTATACATTTCAGTAATGATAGATGCTCAACACAAAGTGCAGGAAAAATGAGCTACCATTAACAATTTGTCACCAGCAGGAGATATTAGGATTCTAGAAAGCATTGCAAATGGATTTTTAGTTTTCAAGACTAGACTGCAGGTGCTTTGTTCCACCAGGTTTAGTCTTTCTTTGGCTCCTTATCTTTAACTCCTTAGTGTGGCACATTAATTATAGCCCCTCTTATGTTCATTCTTTCAGGTCCCTGTGTCTAAAAATGTTGCCACTCAAATAGCAAAGTGCAAACCTTCCATCATTCTAATAGTTAAATAGTGGCAAGGCTATGCAATTGAAACAGCATGAAAGGTCACCTTGACAATACTCTGACTGGTAAAAAGTAGCTTAAGGCATCACAGCTTCTTATTGTGAACAAGTCAACTGACTTTATGACTATTCATGACATTTTAATAATTTTCAAGTTTGACACAAAGCAAGAAATGCTATTTTTGAATTGCTGCAGAGAATCAAATACATCAAGCATAAACACAACATTTACAAAGCACATTTTTGACCATATTGAGCAACAATAAAGTGGAGACAGGAGCATGTTTGAACCAATGACAAAGCTTTTTGAATGGCTGCCACAGGTAGTCAGTATGAAATTTAAACCTGAGCAGAAGTCTGTTAAAATCTGAAGTCACTAGCAAGATTCTCGGAAGGTTCTATTTTCAGGATTTAAGGAGCAGCAGCATGGAGTAGAGACCTTGTACAGAGACTTTGAGAAGATTGCAATTTGCCTTTCATAAATTGCCTTAGGTGCGCATTTTATGGTAGGACAAGAACAGGACTGAATTTCACATGCTGCTGTGTTGGAGGTGGGACCAAGATCACATAATTCCCAGACTCAGCACAGCAATATGATATCTGGTGAGACAGTAAAGGAGATTCACTGTTTTTGTCACCTCTGTTTTTTTTCTTACCTGAGCTCCTGATGTTTCGTATGACCTTTAATCTATGTGTTCAAATGAACTGCAGCCTAATTTTCTAAATTATAGAGCTAGAGTGCTTAAAACCAGGTATGCCCAGAGAATAACTTTAGCAAAGACAGTGGAGCTAACGCAGGCACAACCTGCCTTGTCCTTCCTTACCGTGTTTCTTTTCAGAACTAATTGCACTGGAAGGTCCTTTGGCCAGGTGGTTTAACAAAATGTGAGATAAGATCCACTGTATAAGGATTTGGCTAATAAACACATTATTAACTGAGGTCCAGTTCAGGCAGTATTTTAGCACCCAGTCTTCTGGTAAACTATATATCTTTCCAAAGACACAAAAACGGAGAAAATAATTGGTTCTTTCCTGATCAAGTCATTAGGAACATTAAGTAAGACCCTGAATTTTGAATTCCTGGATACATCGCTGCGTGCTTCAATGCATAAGGTTCCATCTTTCAAATATCTATTAATCTTTTACATTAATATTACTACTGCACAAATTTCTGTATAATCAAATTTGAATCAAAGCACAGGGCTGGATATTATGAATGATAGAACACTATCTTATACACAGGAGCTACAGCTCCCTTTACCAAGGAAGGTCTAGCTGCTTGCTTGAGAATAATTAAATTAGTACATCTTCAAGGCTCTTTTACTGCTTCAACATCTAGTTTCTAATGCTGGTATTGAGGGAACGGAAAATCACAACATGCTAATAAAAGACTTACAACACAAACAGCATTTTCCCACAGTGAATAAGAAGCCCCTAACTGATGTCAGTAGCCTAACTGGTGCCACCGATAACTGATGGAAAGGCTAATAGATACATAGCAAAAGTGGGTAAACTGTAATAGGATGAATAAATAAGAAGTTGCAAAATACATCTTTTATGCACATTGTTCAGACTGCTGCAAAATAATAAATTTTAAACTTTTACCTAATGGTAAGCATTTCTTCTGTGGCTGCCAGGAAAAACAAATGAAAACAAAACAAACAAACAAAAAAAACCATACAGAACAATCAGAGTTGTCAGTGTAAGACAAGACCATGTATAGTGATGCATGTTTTGCTTCCTGCTGAGGCTTGTCAGAACTATTCTGCTCTTAAAGGCGCAGGGCAAGTAGTGCAGCTTGCCAGCAGCATACTGTGCTGCTGTGATTTAAAACTGTACAGCAATGCAGTCTAATTTCAGTAGCAATGGAGGAGGTTCAGATCTGCGTTTCTGGAACCCCCACTCAAAGCATTACACCAAATCTTGACTTAAGATATTTAAGACTTACGTCAGGGATATTTGCCAGCATGGGCACACATGCACACACTTCCCTCCACTGTAAGTTCTACCTAAACAGCCATTTTCTGCCTCCTTTTAGAAGGGCAACAACCTACACAGAAACATCCTATGGACATATCAGGCATTGCTAAGGCCTGTAGAGCCACGCTGTAAGAGCTGTCCACACTCTTCCTCTGTGTCCTTCCAATATTCATGTAGGTATGACATTTGATTCAGCTACATGCACTAAGTCATCTCCTGTCAGAGGTTTCTTTAGCAGTTGGGTAACAAGCATGTCAACAGAAGCGTTTCTCTAGGTGATAAGCCTTGTTTTACCAACCACAGCAGTGAAGCTGCTCATACATGAAGCAAGACTCATACATGAGTCTATCCAACTCCCACCTCTCCATTGGATAAGTTTTTCTAGTGCCCACCTCCACTTCTGGGACCGTTTACATTACCCTAGAAGTTCCCTATTGAAACCAGCTTCACAGTCAGCAATGAGTCAAAAATAAGAAAAAAAGTAGTTACTATAAAAAAATGAAAGAGTCATAAGAGCAATTTTTAAAAAATCACAAATTTCAGCATATAATGCTTTGAATTCATGTATTATTAGCTTATTTTTAATTAATTATAAAGATAAGTAATTAATTATTAATATTCAGTAGTCATTAAAAGAGCTCTGCACTGGACATGGATCCCCACTAATCAGTGAGCCGAGCTGGATGAAAGGAACTCTACTATTTTGTGTGTGTGAAAGAAACAAAAAAGGCAGTCCTAAAAGTCATTGTTTTGACACTTAATTCACAAACCCACAGACAAAGGTCTGATCTTCCTAATAGATTCCATGAGTGGAACTTTGACATCTGGTCACTTCTATTAGTGAAAAAAAAATTACACAGCTATAGCCTAACTAAATACTTGGAAAAATAATGTAGGAAATATAAAGTTGACCTCAGATTAGCAGCAAATTCCCACTAGTATTCCTAAAGACAAACTTTAACCCATCGTGTATAAGCTTCTTTGAATGCACTGAGATAACAGCTCCATAAGTGTTGATTTCCTGATGAAATGGGAAGAACGAGTTTGAACTTTCTGCTCTAAGTTTGCTTGTGCACAGAGGTCTTTTATAATATAAATTTAAATATACAATCTGTTTTACAATGTTTTCCATCACCTCTTCTCTCCATATGTTCTCCCACTAGGAATCTAATGAGTTCTACATATGAGGGATGACAAGGGAATATGCCTGAGAAATAATTTGAGCAATTACGGCATATGGAGGCATTGTTTTTGAGTCGCTTTTGCCATGAACACTAGACAAAGCATCTGGGACGAAATTCTGTCTACCTGCCCATGGACATTAGCAAAATCATCACCTTCCATTTGTAGATTCTGCTTAGGAAATCTGCCATACAGAGAGGACCATTTCATCAGCATTATGATCAGAGAGAATATTGAAACACAGACCATTTATGGTTAAAGAAAAATGTTCTTATTCAGACAAAATAGTTTGAGATGGAAACCATTCTAAAAGATAATGATAGAGACATACCATCTCTCTCTTTCTTTCATCTTCAATAAGAACTACAAAAGGTTCATGTTCATCTCCAGGTCACTATTTATAAAAGAAACTTTTCTCATCACTGATGAAGTTTGGTAAGAACTGGTTGAATCCCAGCTAAAGAGAAAATGACTGAACAAAATAGAACAGAAGGCATTCAAACTCTAAATCGGTAATAGGAAGAGTTATATTCAGTACACCCAAATATTGGCAAGGCATCCAGAATTAATCATAAAGAGAGAAACAGAGAAAATAAAAACTCCTCTATATGGAGACATAGCGACTAAAAAAAACACCACACATTCTGCATGTTCTGGATATGAAATCTAACTACTAAGATGTAAGGCTAGAGAATCTAAGACCAGTTTTTGTCATGTTTGTTCTAATAGTATGGAGAAATGACTGAGGGATTTGACCAATTTCCTGATATAGTATAAACCTGCAACTCCACCTATGCATCATTTCCAAGAAAAATATCTCAGCAATGCAAATAACATCAGTATTATTACAAGTGTTTTTTTCCCATTATGTGTTGCATCGTTTTAAGGAATGACATCTATTCCAAACTACAACTTCTTTAGTGTACCTCAATGTTGTTGTGGAGAAAAGAATGGCCTTCTTGTTATAGAAGATCTAAACAGAATTTTATTCTTACAGATACAAACATAATTTAAAGAGCTAATATGGAACTCTAACACTTAGGGTTACGTATGAGCAGTAATATTTTTATTACACAAACTATTTCTTGAACTTAGTTGAGCAATAAACTGTTTTCAGAGGTAAAGCTAGCTATATTTCAAACCTTTCAGTCACGGCTAATATTGACCTGATTAGAGATATTTAATCAAGAAAATCTATTATCAAGAAACAACAGCATTTGCCTTCCCATTGCCACATAGTGGTAGCAAGGAAGAACTGAAAATAGAGGGAAAGTGGTTTAGTCATTGACCTCAAAAAGGACAAGAACATGAATTTTTATGAACTTGCACATTCAGAAATTTCTGAGCAAAATACCAAATACAAAATGCTGAAGGTCTTATCCAAACCTTGCCAAAATCATCAAGGCACTTTGCCATTTCTTCAGTCTGGATTTGGAGCAAATCTTAGGGACACAAGACAGACCATTCTACTACTCTAGAGAACAGAGCCAAGGACCTGCTGTCACTACCAGACAAAGACCCAGCCTGGACTTCTGTGGGATGCTGACTATACTCAGGATCCACATCCTCATAACCTCCGTCTCTGGTGATGAAACCATACTACAATGGTTTTGCCTAGCCTGGCATCCCACTAACAGCAGTCTGAGAAAGAAGAACAGAGTCATTCCTTTATAAAATTGTTCCTAGTTGTCACCAGCAATGGTCCTCCTGACAGATGTTCTTAAGTTAATTTTGGATTAACAGATGTTGGCAACACTCATCATGACTTGTCAAAACAAAGTGGTGGGAAATTCAGCCTTTTTATATACTACCTCTTGTAATCACCACATAAGCAGTGCAGATGAGTACAGTAGATGCAAAACAACCAGCCAAGATAATTGTCCTAGAATATTTGCAATGACTGACTGTAAAGCGGTAGCAGAAAGTTATGTAACCTCTTACAGAAACAACATCAAAGATGTAACTTGGAAATATTTTCTCATGCTATAAAAGAATAACTAGAGAAGTTTCACAGAATAAAAACTGTGTTATGAAGACTAACCAAGTGATAACGTAATTCTCATTATTCCATTTAATAGAATTAAAACAATGAGAAATTTTTTAGTGTTATCACATTGTTCAGGTGTGACATGTTTGATTATAAAGATAGCTAACTATTGGCAGAATGAAACTACAGATTAAGACAATCTGCAAACCAAAACTGTGCTCCTTTCCCTTGCCAATATCTTGTGGGTTTGTTTAGTATTTATTAGATCTGATTTAGAATTTTTTTTCTTTAAGACTCATATCAGGATTTCCTTTTTGTTTTGTTGAACTGTTCTGATACTTTTTTTTTTTGAAAGGTTTGAACAAAGTGGTGAGTTTTCTTTCCCTGACAGTGCACTACCATATAGAACTGCAGACTGAGACCACCTATTCTGTGATTCAGAGCTCTTGATGATTACTGACTTTGAAAGGCAACATGAGTTTCCCTCTGATCATTATGCCTGATCATCTTTGTAATCAGATGTACATCAAATTAACAGGGGAGTGGACTATAAGGAATAAAGGAGCAAGTGAAGTGGAATTCATCTCCAAATGCCTACAATACGAATGCCCATAGCAGATCTATCACCTGTACTCTATTTTCAAAGAAACCACTACTTAGACACTATGGACAGCCGAAGAATGGCTCCCAGCTTGCTCTGAGATGAACCAGCAGTGTTCAGTGTTGAATTGGCTTGATTTATTTATTTTATTTAACAGTTCAACAAATCAAACTGAAACACTACCACTTCAGGAATGTCTACCATGTTCTGTTGATACTGAAAACTAAATCAAAACTTTTCAGGAATATTGTGAAAAAAAAAGCAATGTCTGTATTCAGTCTGGTCTAAAAACCACAGTATGCGCACGTGCATTTCCCATGACAATGCTTGAATAGTTGCATTATGTCAGTTTCCTTTGGAGAAGGACCTTTCAGACTGGTGGGAAGGATTCCAGCTCTACTGAAGAAATACAAAATTAATATAACCTTTGAGATTCTTACTCATTGAACAAAATCATTTGTTCCATATGTGAACAGAATAGATCTTCAAAGCGCACATCCATTCAGGGAACTATATTTTATATCACAATTTTATTTACTTGTTATGAATATTCACGACATTAATCCACTGCAGATAATCTACTCAGTATATTTGAAAATCCATTTATTTTCACTTATTGATATGCATGTGTTACACTTGTATATAATACAGTATTTTCAGTGTTGGTTTAAGAACAAAGGAACAGATAAAACAATATTGAGAAGCATGATGCAGACTGTTGACCAAAGACAGGCCATATCCATATTTTAGAAAACAGCACATTTATATGTCGCACTGTCTCAGTCTTTTTAAGATGCTACCTTCCATCCTGCACCTGTTAGCATAAATCCATATAACATGACTCCATCTTAAAATGCTGAGATACCTAGTTG
The DNA here is from genome assembly GCA_013399715.1 of Alectura lathami. NCBI lineage: Eukaryota > Metazoa > Chordata > Aves > Galliformes > Megapodiidae > Alectura > Alectura lathami. The sequence continues at coordinate 8,068 of VXAV01007786.1, read as the reverse complement.
CTGCTACAAACAGTTTATCCTAATTAAATTTTAACCAGAAAAGAATATCTTTCCCTGTGAACATTTTTGATTATTTCTCAGCAGAATGATAGAATATACTTCTCAATTTTATTCCCAACAATCATTTATTTTTTTTAAGCTCTCCTGTGTAGTAATACAACAAAAGTAATGAAATGGTTCTGAAACAGCAGGGGATACTCTGACAGGCTCCAGAGAACTCCAGGGCCTGCATCCATCATGGAAGTTAATATATAACTACCTAGCCATGTCAATGGCTCGTAACGATAAAATCATTTCCCTCTTCTCCTGAGAGTCTGGTAACCACACAGGACTTTTAAATAAGCTTGACCCTATATATTTTTGACTACTACTAAGTGTGTGTGGTTTTCATTTAATGCACCAAAGCATACAGTCAGAACTCTCTTACTCTCTCAGTCAGCATGCTTATGTAGTGTCACTAAAAGAAACTGCCAGATTTCTGTTGTATCAATACTACAGATGTCACAGTATACATTAAATGAAGTATAAAATTATACATTCTGTAATAACTTAGAAAAAAGCTTATAGATGCTTAAGGCATATTGAGGATTTCTTTCATGTAACAGCACATCACAAAGTTCAAAAAATTGTCACTGAAATAGAAAAAAAAATGTAAGTGTGATTTTGGCACAGATTAGGTCTGAATTGGATGACTGTAAGCAAGCAAAATACTCATGAACTGTAAAATCTAGGAGAGCACTAGGACTTTTTTCCTTTATAGTGAACAGATTGAGCAGACATCTACATAAGCATCCAACAGTACTTAGTTTCAAGCAAGAGATTTTATTTTTTAATAAAAAGAGAAAAATTCTGAATGATTACTATCCAATTTCATAATTGCAAAACTCATTTACATCCCTGCCTACTTTTATAAAAATGAAACACTGTCCTTGACTGCTTACCATGAATTTCAGTGAATTAAAGATTGGGAAAGTAAAGTATAGGAACACTCACCTCCTTCAAACTAAATTGAAATATATATCTTAAAGGTATAAAATGCCCTATAATGGAAGTGGTAATTAAGTTTTGACCACTACTTTTTTAACTGCCAAATAGCTGCAGTAGTTGGTTAGCCTTAGGGAAACATGTCGACCTGACTATACATTCTAATATGACTGATGTATTCAGATAACTATTACTTGTCAACAATAATTATTAACAATGGATATATATTCCCATTCCTTTAACAAAAGCAACTTCAAGATGTTGAAATATGTACCCTTCAGAGCTCCAAGATTAGAGTACAAATAAAAACGTCTAAAACTGCGCCATGCCAGAGGACAATTTCTGCAATGGAAATTTAATTAAAGCAGTGTGCAGTCCCACCAGCAATCTGAATGGTGGACCAGGGATCATTTTAGAGAGAGGGAACCAGTACATTTCGGATGTTGACTTCATCAGGATGAAAATCCACCACTCTGGAATGGAGAATCCGAATGATTGCTGCTTTTTTGCACTTTTTGAATATCACCTCTTGCGATTACAGCTGCAAATTCCTCAGCAAGTGCAATTTTACAAGTGTACACAGTTCAATCATTTGAAGTCTTTGTGACACAGAAGTTCAAAATAACTTTCCAGTAGTTTTGATCTCAAGGCTGTTGCTGATTACAAACCAGGTTCTCACTGAAACAATTGATTCTGAAGAGTACACCCCAGAAGTATAAAATTTCACTTCAAGGATTGCCTGGAGGAATGAAATTCCTGTGTGTTGTATTTAATGTTATCAGCCTTGAGACTGACTTGATTTGTCTTTAGCTATCGGGTTACCTGTAAAGAAAAAAGAAAATCAGAAAATCAAAACTGTACATAGAGAATCTACTTCTCAAGTACTGGAAATTGAGACTGCAAAGTTCTTTCAATTGTTTTTAAAGAAGTCAATAATTCCCAATGGTATTAGATGGGGATGCTCCCCAAGATAAATTGTGTAATTAAGTGCTTTGTTGGAATTGGACCTGACAAGCAGAAACTGAAATGTGACCATACATAACAATGCAACTAAAAAAATATGAAGGTCACAAATCATCAACCCACAAGTGTTAAGGACATTGAGTTTAATGAAATTTTTCATGTTTTGTTCATCCTTTTCAGTGTTAGAACTTCTGTATGGTAACAACAATGCTTTTAAAATACTAGCCATCAAGTACAACAGTGACTGACATTGGAGATGTATTCTTCTATTCTTTGCATGCTACCTGAAAACACAATGTTCTGTTAAATATATTCTGCTAAATATATTTTAACAAGCAATAACCACTCAGTGGTGAAACAGGACAAAAACCATGCATACATAAACAAAATATAGATATATCCTGTTATTTGTAAGGTATAAACTATCAAGGACTTCATTTAAGAGTAGTTTCACCCAGCCTAACATGAAACAAGAGTGAAACAGAAGGATCATAGAGAAAGAGTGGGAGATACAGTATTTAACACTAATTGGACTCTCCCTGTGTCTAATTCAGATTTTAAACATTAAAAGAAAAAAAAAAAATCCATCATATCAAAGAAACATAACTTTGAGGAATATTTCTGCTGTGTCAGTGGGTACAATTAATGATCATGTAACATTTAAATATCCAATTGTGTCAGGGGACAACATCCCAACTCGTGATGAATAACCCAATTGGACTTGTCACGATAACACCTTATGACAGACATCAAGGGGCATATGCTCTTTGTTTTAATCTCAGAAAGAAGGGTCATGCTCCTTAATGATGAAACATTCTTTTGCCCACAGCAAAACTGTTTGCAAACAGCTCCCATCAGCTCTGCAGAGCACAAACATAGAGCAGAATATTAAAAAGACTCTTCTAGGAGTTCATTATTTCAGTTTGCCTTCTGTAAGTTGTTTCTAGGAACAGCACTTAGGAAGGTAAAATAAAATTGTGCTTTATGGTTGTTTTTGTTTGGTTGGTTGGTTGGTTGATTTTTTAATGCAAGGATTTATTTATTACACTATTCTTTTTTGTTCTTGTTGTTGGAAACTGCCTCATGTGGCCCTTTCTATAGAGAAAGATTGCCTGAAAAAATAATGAAGAATTTATCTAGAAGTCAGGCAACTTATTTCTATACCATGCACCAAAGCTAAAAAGGCTTCTAATTGGTTTTGTTTGTTTGTGTGTGTGTGTATCTGTGTTACTGTAACAAACTGGAATTCTATACAGTAAAATACACATCTTCTAAAACACACACCTATCTGCAGGTGGAATTTTATTAGCTTCTCTTAATATATACAGGTATATAAAAAACTGTGGTAAATCAACTGATGCAAAACACACTGAAAACAGATAAAAGGAAATAAGACTCCCAAAGAAGACATGTAGATGCAGGGTCAAAGCATCTTACATTTCTGTACCACAGAGTACAACAGAACCAAAACAGAACCAGGGGAAGGTCTCCTCAGAGGCACAACTGGACAGGCACAGGCACAGGAATGAAGCTGAATTCTCTGTTCTGCCCACATACACAGGGAGTAAATCTTTGTTATTGAAAAAGAGAGGATGTCAGTTCTCTTTCGACCAAGCTGACCGTGGGCCAGCAATATGCCCTCATGGCATAGAATGCTAATGGTATCCTTTGCTAATGGCAAAGTCAAGAGAGGTAACCCTTTCTCCCTTTTAGCAAAGGTGAGGGCACATTTGGAGTGCAGTGCCCAGTTCTGGGCTTCCCAGTACAAGAGAAATATGGACATATTGAACAGAGTCCAGTGTAGGGCTACCAAGACAATCAAGGGACTGGAGCACCTCTCCTATGAAAGCCTGAGAGAGCTGGGCCTCTTCAGCCTGGAGAAGGCTCGGGGGAATCTTATCCATGTATATAAATACCCGGAGGGAGGGCGCAAAGACGGTGAAGCCAGCCTCTTTTCAGTGGTGTCCAGGGCCAGGACAAGAACTGAAATACAGGAGGTTTCCTCTGAACATCAGGAAACAATTTTTCATTGTGACTA
>VXAV01007785.1:6371-35254 GCA_013399715.1 Alectura lathami | reverse complement strand
AAAAAAAAAAACAACAACCTGCAGTTGGGGATGTTCTCCCCACCTTGCTTTCCAGCATCTCCGCTTTTTTTTCTGCTCAGAGATGTTTGGAGCCTGGCTTTTGGGTCCCGTGGTGGGGCAGGGATCACCTTGCCAATCTTTGGAGACTGATTAGTGCACTGAAAGATGGGGGTGCTAAAGGGCTTGCTGCCTTTGTCCAGACAGCCAAGCTGGAAGCACTCTTTAAACAAATTTGTTGATACTGGCTGCTCTAAAGCACTCTACTGACAAAGTAAATAGCAATTAGCAGGATTGGGGATTGACCCATAGCTTTGGTTGGCCTTATGTGCCCTTGTAGAAACACCCTAGGGCAATTTTCTCTCCTTAATGGAAGTGTTGGGTCTGCTGCTGTGAATTTAGAGATTGATTTTTAGCTTCCAAATTTTCAAAACTATGAATTGTCTGCACCCCTATAGCACCCAGAGGCTCACACCAAGATCGGTTCTTCCCGTGACCTGGGTGTGGGGAGAAACAGGGCAACAAACTCAGCTTTGGGAACTCTGAAGTAAGCGTTTTCAGCCCTTGCTGACCTAGATGTGCTGGTTTTTTTCTGTTTTTCAAAGGGACTGTGGTGATTCCCTGCAGCAGGGCACAGTCCTGGTAACGCTTGCTGCCAGCCACTGGCTGGGGGTGGCTGCTGGAGACCCACAAGGACATGGGGTAGATGCCAGACCTGCTGTGATCTGCCTGCAGGATCCACTGGGGACTGCTCAGTGGTGACCACGCCTCGCTCTGGAGTGCCTTCCTCAGGGCTTGCTCCAAGTCACATGCAGGAGGAACAGGGATTGTCACTTCCCTTTGTACCCCAGCGTCTTGGCAGCTTCCCTGCTTCCAGTTCAGATGCATGATTCCAGAATTACAATCCCATCAAAACTGCTTTGCTGTTTTCAGCCGAAAGGACTCCTGTTTTCATCTGTCCACATGCCAGACACTTAGGAAATACTGCAGATCTGTGGTCTTCTTGCCACGGAGCTCTTTCTCTTCATCCTGCTGTAGCACTGAGGCTCTGCACCAAAGTGGCTGCTTGTGTTCCTCCTGACTTAACGTGGCTGCTTGTTCCTGTCTGCCTGAACCTTGTTCCTGTCTGCCTGAACCTTGGGGAGCAGCTCAGCAGGCAGGATCACCCCCGAGGACAAACTGTTCTGTCCCTGCAATTCAGAGGATCTTTGCTGTTCCAGTTTTCATGAACACACAAAATTCTTCATGTGCAGAAACTCCAGGTTTGTAGAAGACTGGTCAGTGAGTGATAATCCTCAGCAGGACCCATGACAGTCCTCGGTGTCTCTTGCAAAGCATCCACAGCTTAAATAGCCCTGGAAACAAAGCTTGCTTTGTGCTTGTGGGCATCATCACCTGCACTGGTACCCTGTGGGCTGCTAAGTGCACCCGTGCTCTGAGCAAGGCTTACTGAAACTAGGTTGTTCTGTCAAGCGACTATGGACATGCAGGAGTTTTTTTTTTTTTTTTCAAAAAGGCATAGTTTTAACTAATAGAAAGACCTAGTTCAGGTTTGCAAGAGAATACTTTCCTTCTCACCACCCCCAAATGAAACTGTGGATATAAAATATATGGGCGCTGACTTTGCCTGAATTCCACTTAGAGCTTTGTGCCTACTGTTTTATTTTTCTTTAAATATCCCTGGATTCCTGGAAGCCTGAGTGAGAAACAGGAAGGGTAGGGAGTGGGGAGCAGTTTGGCCACGCAGAGATTGTGGCATTGCAGCTGGCATTGTGGGGTGTGGAAGCATGCCTTTCCCTTTCCATGCCCGAGGGATCTGCAGTCCCGCTGCTGGCTCACCGATCTTTTAAACGAGGTCGCAGTCAGAGGTGAAGCCTCATTTTGGGAGTAAATTTGGAGCATTTGGTGAAAAGTTTAACTTTTTAAATTTAATCAAATTTTAGTTAGACTAGGACTTCTTATTGGGAGTCATATCCAGGCATGTATCGATTTATTTATAGAAGTCCTCACAGTGTCTATAAATAAGCAGGACGAGCGTGATGGATTGTTGTTTGAAGGCGGGAGGTCTGGAAGCAGCAGTCCCAGTCTGGATGCTCTCCTGAGTCCCGTGCAGCTGGGACTGCGGCCAGGGAGCGGAGCGCTTCCCCGGGGCGACGGCATGGCAGCGGTGGGGGTGGCTGCACCCAGCAGCAAGCCACGTTCTCCCAGCAGTGGTTTTCAGATTCGTGGAAAACTGCTCCCTCGTTTTCGTCTGGGCGTTCGGGAAGTTTATTTTAAGTGGCCAGCCCCTGGTCGTTGTCTTTCCACTTGGATCCAGGTCTTTCCTCTCTCTCAGCCATCTCTCCATCTGCATGTTTTAACTCCCCCAGCTGCCTCGCTCGTCTCTTGTGCCATTTTTTTCAGCTCTCTTGGCTTCTCTCGTCTCTCTGCCTGCTGTGTATTTTAACTCCCGGGGCCGCCTTCTCTGCTCTCCAAGTAATTCAATGTTACCTCCCACTGCCGAGCTCCGCCGCGCTCCATTCTCTCCCCATGTTTCATGCATTTCCTGCTGCTTGGACGCTCTGTTGAAGCAGCTAACATATAGAATCAATGTTTATTTTGAGACTGCATATGCCATGCGGGGAACACGGTGTCAGTTATTTTGTGCAGATGTATTCTCATTGAAGTTTTATAAATAATATCTGTGTTGGCAACTTTAATAAGGAAAAATATTGGTTTCGTATTGTCTGTAAGATGGAGAAGACTCATCCATGGGGTCTGGCTGACTTTAGATCAGACACTGGAAACTTCATCGGCAGCTCTGCATCACAGAGGTGTGAGGACAGCTGCATCAGCTGCATGAACTCCTTGTATATCAGACTTCTCCCTTGGTTCATATGCTTCTGGGAATCCTCAGGTTCCCTTGAGCTCTGACATTCAGTGGTGCATGCTTCCTGTGGTCTGGGCAGGCGGTGGACAGGCAGACCACAGCTCTGTCCAGCAGCAGTGTCTGCCATGGATGCTTGGAGTGTGTCAGTGGAGACAGAATAACCCAAAGAACCTGAGTTCTTCTCATCCTTATCTCATCCTCAAGCCTCTTTTCCGCCTCTGCAATACAGGCAACCTCCAAGGGTCTGACGTGCAGAAGGTGGTCTGGGTATGGGCTCACGTGTATCAGGCTGGACAAGTCCCCAGAGCTGGCTGTGCAGAGTTTGTGGAGGGGAGCAAAAGCTGGAACTGCTGGCAATGGGCAAGAGCTGAGAGAGAAGCAGCGAGCAGAAGAGTTGCATCCCTGAAAGAAGAACATTCCTACTCCTTCTTCATCTCCACGTCACCCTGATCTTGAGGCTTGCAGAGCTGCTAGCCCCACGGCTTATCAGTTGTCAAGGCTGCTTTCCCATAAAGCTCCTCAGATGAGGACATTCCCAGGCCGGATCAGCTCATGGAGCTGCTCTGGTACAGCTTGGATGAATAGTGGATGCTCCTGACGGACGGCCAGTGCTCAGACCGTGGCTCTGTGCTGACGGCTTTCTTGGGCTTCAACCACCTTTTCCACTGCAGAAGTGGATGCCAGGTAGGAGGTCCTCTTGGACCTTGTGTTTCTGGCTTTTTGCCGGAGATACTGTCCTTTCGATGGTGTTTGCAGAACATTTCCTACAGGTGCTTGTCCTCCTCTTAAAGCCTCTCCATCCAGCTAAACCCTCGGTGAAGTTTTTTTGAACTAAACAGCTGCCAGCAGCGACACCTTAAACTGCCGTGGCTGTTTCCAGAGTAAACATTGAGACTGCTCCTTTAATTACATCAATCAAGCAAAAAAATCCCCCAGCACTGCTCCGTTTGCATCTGCTGTGTCCCCTGGAACAGGCACGGGGTCCACAGCCAGAGCAGGGGATGCTCTTCACCCTGGAGGACAGCAGTGGCCTGTCCAGACAGGGTGGAGCCCCTGGTCACTGGAAGAGCCCCGCTTTCCCAAAATGACCCCAGACGGGTGAGAAAAGCTCAAACACCCTCTGCAGACAGCAGCTGGACTGCCTGGAGGGCTCTCTGACACAAGGCGTGGTGCAGCTTTGGGAGGCTCTGAGCAGAACAGGGCTTTGGGGTAGGACAGTCACCCCAAACCTTGTGTTTGTGTCCGGTGGGTCACCTGAGCCCGGGGTGCCTTGGGATATCCCGAGGTTCAGCCTCCTGGGCGTTCCTTGCCCCGCCGGCATCCTCGGCGTCTTGCGATGTACGAATGAGCTTTGAACCTGTTTATACCAAACACTACAGAAACCCCACAGAATCTGTCAGCTGGGAGACTTTGGTTAACTCCTGTCATATTTAGTTTAGCATCTGACACCTCCTTCTAGACAAATACAGCTCTGGTTCACTGAACCTGATAACTCCTTTTTAGTACAGCGACTGACTTCCATATGGAATAAATTACAGTACCTCTTGAAAAACGCCAGAGGCAGCTGCCAAATTATGCAGAATTTAAACCACTAATGAACAATGTGATGAAAGTTGAATGAAGGTGTATTTACAAGATCTACAACACACTGTCTTTGCAGAGCAGATGTACTGTCTGTACAAGCATGCATGTGTCTGTGTGTATACCTACGTGGAGGCACGCTCATGCATATTTAAATGTTACCCATAAGGTCTAGTTGGTTTAGGTGCATCCTTTAACACGAGTGCTACCTCGGATCGGTAAGCCAGAAGCTCCCTGCTGTGGTGCTGCCTTTTTTCTGGCCAGCAGGCAAGTATTATGAAAGCAATTTGCAGAAGTAATAAGTACTAGGGGGCTTTGAAGGGGGCTAAAGGAGTAAATCTTAAAAAAAAAAAAAAAAATCACGTCTCTCCTGTCCCTAGGATCTTTGCTTCATGCTGTGCTTTTGCAGACTTAAGGGAATACTCACTCTTGTGAATATAGCAGTCTGCTTCAGACGATGCCACTGGCAAAGCTGGGCTGCCAGGGGGATCTGGAGGTCCAGCCCTAGGCAGAGCACACAGGGCAGCGCTGTGAACGAATCCACTCTCCGACAAATGGATATTTGTTCTATTCATTTTTAATCTGTTACGATGTAATACTCTGCAATGAAGCCATGAGGAAGCGTCGTTCTCTTCCAGTGGGGGGGCAATGGGTGAGAAAGGGGGTTTTGATTGCGTTTGACAGCTAGCAAAATGCAGCATGCAGTGTTTAAGTTAATGTTCCTCTGAGATCTGCGTCAAGAGCAAAGATCCTAGGGACAGGAGAGAAGTGACCTCTCAACTAATTAGGAGTCATTTATTCCGAACTACACAAATTTTAGAATCTGAATCCCAATTAAGACATTGCACTACATGTGTTAATTAGTCCCCTCTCCTTTTTAAATCAAGCCATAACTCTTCTTAATTAGGAGGTTAGCCCTTGTAATTTGAACTGGCCTGAGTCTGAAGCACTTCTGGAAATCACACCTAGGGGCTGTTCCGGGGATCCTTTTAAATTGGTTGAGTTTGTGCTTGGGTGATTATAAGGTCCCCAGCAGGGCAGTAATTAAAGGGGGTGCAGCTTCCAAATTCAGGTGTCAGGGTGCTGTAAGCAGTCGTGTTTTGGCTCTAAACTGTGCTCCAGGGGGCTTGAAGGAGGCTGGTCTCCTGATGCGCTCCAGAAGGGCTCTCATGGACCACGGCAGCTTAAGCAGAAGAATAAATCACTTCCAGCAGTTGGCCATCTGCACCCGGGGACTGCTTATCACAGCTCATTGCCGGTGGTTCTTGAATGTGGCTCGTTTATGGAACTGTAGCTGGTGGCTGCAGGTGGAGCGTGGAGCAAGGCAGGGAGCAGGAGCTTCCCTAACTCAGGCGAGCGCTTGTGGGCTTATCAGGAGTCTTTTAGCTTAGATCACATTCTGGGCAAAACAAAGTAGCTGAGCATTGGAAAAGAGAAGCCTAGCTTTCACAGCACGGACTGATAGGATTGATTCTGTCTCGGCAGCTTATTAGTGAGGAGCTGAGACACTGGAGGAGTTGTGCCCCTGGATCCCGATTTCCTTCCCCACTTCCCCTAAGCCTTCCTGCACTGAAGGCAGCTTTCAGCAAGCATTGCTAGCAAAGGGGGAAGAGTCTGAGTGTGCAGCCACGCAGGCAGTGTTCAGCAGGGTAACAGGTTCCCACACATCAGCTGCTCCATTATAATTCATCAGGTGCCTGCTTGCAGCCTGCAGTAAACAGGGGGCAGGCGGAGGCTGAGCTGATCTGTTGGCTTGCATTGGCTGCAGGCACAGGCTGCACAGGGAGGTGCACCTGCAAAATAACTTGTGTGTGTGCCAGGGCACTTGGATCCCAGGCTAGCGGCATGCCCTGATGTGGGAAACGTTGCTTGACTTGTTTTTGTGCTGTCGTCCCGGTGGATGACATCCCCATTGACTAGCAGGGTTCTGCCCATGTTTGGTGCCCTGAGGGATCAGCATCCTCCAGGATGGTCAGAAGAGGGGTGGACACTGGGACTAAGGGACTAAGGCCAGAGCTGGTAACCCAGTGGCAAATCTGTCCGCCCCTCTGTGTTGCTAAAATCCACTGAATACTCAGACGAAACCAGCTACCTGCTGTGTTACGTCCATTTGTTTCAGATTGGTAGGAAAAAGTCGAATGGCAGGTGTCATTTTGGTGCAAGCAGCTTCAAAACAAAGCCGAATTACATTTTAACCTCTAACATAAATATATGGAATGTACATAGAAGGCCGTCTTCTACTAGCAAGATGTTGCGCCTGTCATTCGGCATTAGCTGCATCAGAAGGATCACGAAATGGGTCGTTATCAGAACCTGACCCTGCAGGTGCTGTTACTGTTTGCTGGTAACACCTCTTCAACGCACACATATCCCCTGGGGTAGCACCCTTATCACCCGCTCTGCAGATGTTTCATTCTTAACAAATTAAGGTATTGTCAGGTTTACTATTTTATTACCACGTTAACGAAGTCGTACGCCTTTTGCAGCACTGCTGTGTGCCAGAGCTGACAAAACTCACGGTGTCTCCCAGGAGCCTGATCTCCTTCTGGTCGCTTAACAGCCTCCAAAGCCTTAAAGCAAGCGACACCTGTGTGTGGCCAGATCACCCCCTGTGCAGGATATTCCAGTGTGGGATGGTTTGAAATGGGGGAAACATGAACTGACCCTGTTTTGACGTGGGAGAAGTGAGCTCTTGGGTGACACGGGACTGCGTAACTCCAGCAGATGCAAAACCCACAACGTGCAGGATTCAGCATCCCCTGTGGGTGAACTTGTCACCGGCGGGGATGTCACGCTAAGAAGGAACCTGCACCAGCTGGTGTGGGGTGCCGTGGGGCGGGGCGAGCGCTGGCGTCCGTGTTGATGTGAAGTGGTCTAACGGAGCCTTTCCTTTCCAGGACATCCCTCCTGAGGTCCCGTCCCCGGATGATCCTCCCAGTGCAAAGCCTTGTGTGCCTCGCTGCCTTCGGCCTGGCCCTCCCCTTGGCCATCAGTCTCTTCCCGCAGATGTCCGAGGTCAGTGCACAGCTGCTCCCTGCAGTGGGATGTCTCGGTGGCTTAGCAGTGCCACGGCTTGTTTCACCTTGCTGGGTAACAGCCTCATTTCTCCTGGGCTGTCTGCATTTTTGGCGAAGGTGGTTGCAATGCAAGAGAGTTTTGTAGTGGGGCTGAACAGAGGTGAGATAGCCAAGGAGGCAGGCAGAATGGCTAAAGAAATCACTTATACCTAAATTAGTGGAACAAATCATCAAGCTGTGGGTTTGTTTTGTGTGTCATAAATTTTGACCATTTGGTGTTTGGAGCTTGTGGATTTGCAGTCTGTAAATTGGTGGATTTACAGGACGGGTCACTATTATGAAGTGGTAAAACCTCTGTTAAGCACAGCAAAGGATTTGCTGAAGTTCTTTTTGTTTCAAAAATTGATCAGGAATTTGTACCACAGTCTCTACTGGTTAATTTCATTTTTTTTTTTAATCTGGATGGGTTTATACACAACTTCTAGCCAGGGATCTTGTTGTACACTTGTCTGCACGACTGAAAAACATGTTACAAATTTTCTGTTTTTCTTCTAGCTGTTTACAGACTGAGATGAAACTGTCCCTTAATTTTCTGTTGAAGAAACAGAATATATCTGAATCTTGGAGCCTCTTGCTAAAAGACATGTTTTCTGATGCTTTAATGATTCATGTGGCTCTTTCTTAAACTTTTTCTAATTAGTCAACATCCTTTTTGGAGCACTTCCATGAGAACCAGACGTGATATTCCAGTAAGAAGTTGCCCAAGTCCCAGTTACAGGGGCTGTGTGATTTGCCTGCTTCTGCTCGATTCCTGCAGAGCACGTTAGTTGCTTTGGCCTGAGCTCCCTCGCAGTTCCCTGGCCAGCAGTTACTTGCTGTGACCTTGAGTTCTGCTCAGGGGTTTTGGTCGTGAAGGATGAGGGGTGTTTCCAGGTCCAAAGTTCCTGCTGGACACTGAGCAGCCTGTTGTGCTCCTGTTCCCCAGGAAAGGAGCTCCGCTCACCAGAAGGCAGCCGTGGCCTTTCCTGGTAGATTTTCTTTCAAGAAAACCAGGGAAGCAAAACCACAAGAGCCCCACCAACCCCATTTACCCCAAAGGTGACGCTGCCACCATTCCCCCAAAACAATGTCCCACACGTTCACTGCTTCCAGAGGCAACTTCGTGTTGGACCACAGCACGATGCACACCGATTCCCACAGATCCCTACGTGAGCTGGAGGTCTCTGTAGCTTGGGCTCTCAGTTATTTACCACTTTCTCAGACTGTGTCATCTCAAACCTTTAGCAGCAGCTATATTTTCTTCCTTCTCACTGATGACGTGTTTAACAGCATTGGTCAAACCAAACTGTTCCTCCAGCATCGACAGGAAATTGACCCTACAATTCTGTTTTGAAATTTATCACTTAGAACATTTTTCAGTGTTTTCTGGAAGTGTCACTTAGTGCCTGATTCTCTGAGGTCAGTGGGAATGAAAGTCTGGGGACCAGTACATGAGGCATTCGGAATTAAAAACTTTGAGCTCCACAAAAAGAATTATTCATTGTTTTAATTTCTTTATGTAAAAATGAAGCTCACAAGGTCTTTTTGCCTTTTGTATTACAGTCTGAGCTTGCTGGGTGACAGATACTCTGTAACCTGTCGTATTTGCTATTGCAGCTTGGAAAATTGTGTTGGTGCTAACAGCTATATGAATTCTAGCCCACAAGAAAAATCAAGGCCTAGCTTCCTTCAGAGGGTATACAGACAGCAGGCACCAGGCAATACTGAGAGGCAGGCAGCATCCCTTGGAAATGACCTTCAGAAAGCAGATGAAATGTTATCTGCAGTGTAAACATGAATCAGTGCTGATTAGCAGATCAAACAGAATGACGTGCTCTCTGCCCACGCATGGTGTCGATGAACAGAGCCCACTGCAGCTGGTGGTGCAGCTCGTCACCTGCTGGGGGCTTGGCTTTGCTCAACTGGAGCTGGCTCCTCGCGCACAGCTGGACCTCGGAGCTCTTGACGCCAAGGAATCAGGTTTTCCAGGGCAGCCTGGTCGGCTCAGTCTCCCAGCTGGGTTTGCATTCCCTATAACCGTGTGCGTGCCAGGGCATTCCTCCCATTCCTCGAAGTCTCCTTGAGGTATCCTCACTGTTCAGTGACTTTGGGGATGCTCAGGTGAGCAGAGCAAGTGACTTACCCGAACCAATCTCTCCAGAGGCATTTTTTCACAGTCTTGGGTAGGGAATCTGAGTTTCCTTGCAGAGGGATTTCTCAGAATGTGTGGCTTCTTGTTTACTCGTCACTGGTCCTCCAGCCTGACAGGTAATGGTATTAACAGGCTCGGGGAGTTTGAGCACGGACCTCTCTCTGTATGTGTGTACATGTGTCTGTGTGCATGCGCGTGTGTCTTCTCTTTCTTGTAACAGCAGCAGGTGAAGCAGCTATGGGCATAACATGGCTGAGGTGATGCTGTTGTACCAAGCTTTACTCATGGAGTGAATTATTAATGACGAGATGTAATAGGCGTGTTCTGTTCCAAAAATACGATTATGGCCTGAGCAGCAGCCCTTTCAGGAACTGTAAATGAGCCAAATTCTGCCCTTAATCACACGTTCACAGCCCTTTTTCTTTAGTCAGAGAGCAACGACAGAAGCTGATGTGTTGTTAAGCTCTTGTTTAAGCATGGGAGCTTGACTGGCTGCCTTTGATTCTCTCTGCAAAAGGGGCTGCGGAGTGTGTTTCAAGCCTACAGCTGGTTTGGAGCAGAACTGAAGCTCTGTGATAGATTTAGTAGGTGTCCCATATAAATGCAGCCTTTTAATCAAGTGTCAGCTAAATGCCCCTTCCTCGTCTTGCCAAATACCTGCTTCCCGCTTAGGCCTGAGAAAAGTGGATTTCGACACATTTCGTAAAGGTTTGTGGGAACCTGAGTGCAGTGTTTTGGAGCCCTCGTAGCGCCAATGAACACAGGGGCCAGCCTTGCTGTGTCTGTGAGCTTCCCACCTAAATCACCCCTGGCTACAACCCTGCACGAGCCGCATCCCACGGCAGGAGAGCTGGGGTTGGGAAGCCCCAGGGGTGGGTCAGAGGCAGGAGGTGCCCGTGGCTCCCAGGATTCCCATTTCCATGGCAGGTGGCCTGGCAGCGGGGTCATGGGTGGCCCCTGAAGCTGCCTGTGACAGCTGGGAACAACCTCAGGGCAGCGTGGTCCTGTTGGGTTACATGATGTCTTGGCATCGGAGCCCCAGCTGAACCTTGCTGGGTTTGACTCTGCTTTTGCTGCAGAGAGCCTCAGCTGTAGCTGCTTCAGAGTTATTCCTGCTCTAAAGTGTGGCATAAGAGAAATCAAAATTCAGCTCTGATTGCATACATAAGCATCAACATCAACTAAATGAAAATTCTGAAGCTGAACGACCTTCACCTGCAGGGAGAAATAGTGCATCCAGACTTTCTCTTGGGTTTAGCTGACACCTCAGGTCTTCCTTGATTTTGTACAGCTGGAATCCCCTTTGCTGTCATGCCAGAGTTAGAGCCTGTTTTTAGGTCTTATGGTTTTGAAGATCACCTTATGAAAGCAAAACCCTACTGTGAGCCATAAAGACACAGGTCCTTGAGGCTGAAGACACTGAGAAACACACTTCTCATCCCTCCGTAGTGTTAACTCCAGCACCTACATACATCACCATGCATTTAAATAATTCGCCGCTGTTGGGTTTAGGAGAAACATCTAGTTAATGCATTTAGCCCACAACCTCGAGCAGCCTCCATGCCCCCCGGGGAATCTCTTTTCTAGCTGCCTATCCTACAGCATCCCCACTGACAACTCCTACTCAGCTATGCACTGCCAATAGAAACAGCTGTGACAGTTCCAAACCGAAAATGGGACTTGTGCAAATGAAATTCAGTGTAGCAGCAAAAGAAATAACCACGGGGTTGCTCCACCGATTTTCCTCCCTTTGGTCCCTGCTCATCCAGATCATTCATTTTCCAGCATCCAAGAGGATGCTGTTGAGCTTCTGGCTTCCAAAACCCACGGGAGGTTGCCTCACCCCGTGCCCAGTTTACTGGGTCGTGCTGATAAAAGAAGGAGAAAGCCAGGTGAGAGCTGGAGCCGAGGCAAGAGCTGATGGCAGAGAAACTCTTCCACTGGCCACAGCACACGTGCCCTCACCACAGGTTAAGTTTAAAGGGTCTGAGCTGGGGCAAAACAAGCCATCTTCTGGAATTAGGCTGACTGCAGCTGAAAGGCTTTTCTTAAAAATAATCTTCCTTTTGGATCTCCAGGACAAGGGGAATAAACAGCCTAAAATCCAAGGCTGAGCTATTGTTTTCCAATCTGTTTTAGCCTTCATCTTGTTGGCAGGCTGCTTTAGAAAAGCAAAAGGTTAATGAGCCAATGTGCAGTGGGATTATTGCAGTAAAGATGACAGTGAACCAGTAATTACTAATTAGATGCAGTTTAACAGGAGGAACAAGTGAAATCTCCTCTTCACCAACTGTCAATAATTAGCAGATTTGGTGAGGTTGAAATGTGTCCACAGTTAAAAGGCTGATTTTTTAATGAAATGGCACTTGACAAAAGAGCTGTATGGAGGTCACCGCCGTAGCCCTTGAGACGCTTCCCTATACCATACTTAGGAGGGAAATCAGATGCAAGACAGCAGGGGGTCCCCGTGAAACCACTTCTCCCTTGGGATTGCATTGCCTGGGGGGAGGGGAGCGGGAGGGATTCTCTGCAGTAATTTTGTCCAACTTGGATGAGAAGCAAAGGAAAGGATTCGCCAGCTGCCATGGGGAAAAATGTTTGAGAAGTGAGAAGTTCTGTGGTGCTTCTTAGTTTTTGGGTTTGAGGAGCGCTTGCCTGAGGGCCCGGTAAGCTGGCCATTGTCTACCCTCGGGGTGGAGGTTGACCTTGGAAGGAAGTCCTCTCAGAAAAGAAGTGGCACAAGATTCTGGAGGACTGGCAGGAGGCTGGGAACTCAGCTGTGTGCGCCTACCAGGGACCGAAGAAGGTTCAAGCCGTGCCCTGAGGCTTTGGTTTCATACTGACGTGCAGGTGATGCTCCGTTGCTGACTTAAGAAGTTCCTCCGGGGTTTCTCTCCTATGCACTGTTTCTTTTATGACAAAGCAGCTAGTGACATAGACAAGAGTATCATTGATTTCCATATGAACTGAAAACATAGATGTGATGTTTGCGGGCCTATTAATACCCATTAAACTCTTTTTAATTGAGCAGACCCGCCCCAGGATTTACATGACTCTAAGTGGCTGGAATCTGATGAGGCTCAAGGAGGGCTGGGGAGGAAAGCTGTGGTATTTAGAAACACGTGGAGGCCTGGTCTGACCTTCAGATGAAGGGTGGTGCTCAACAGGAGTTGCATCAGGTGGTTTTTGGTGAGGATGGATTCCCTTCTGTCAGGCTGGAGGGCAAATGGGGGATGCCTTCCCCCTGGAGGGGGAAGTGATGGCAGAGGAGGTGATGTTTGGGGAGCAGCAGAACTATAGTGCCAGAACTGCACACAAAGGCTGGAAACAGTTGTAGAAAACTCAAACAAGTTGCTAGCTTGTCTTGTAAAATAAGGAGCAGCATGTGAATGTCATAAACTAACCAGGTGTAGACTTGTAAACCCAGTGGGACTCGAGCACAAGCTGTGCCCATGGAACCCAGCCTGATTAACCTTCTGCATCCTCTCTGGATCAATTTTGGATTTCTAGTTAATGCTGGGGGGCAGTGTTCCTAGGGACCGCTACCAATGAGCAGTAGGAATAAATCCTCCCTCTCTGGAGGAAGAGTTTAGCCATGTGGATGGAAGCTGGGCTGTACCAGTTGTCCTCAGAGCCCAAGGACGGGTTCTGGCTTGTGCTGGTCCATGCCACTGTAGCCTTGCATTCCCATGGTGACAGACCATTTGTAAGTATTCAGGGCGTTGTGGTTTGTTGGTTTTATTCTGGGACCTCTCGCTTAATTTCATCTGTGACTCACAGGGCTTATTTGAGCTGATTTTTGGCACTACACGACTGTAGCCTTAATCGTGCATTACAGAAGAACCATGACTTCCTGCAGTGCAACAGGACCACGGCTCAGCTGAGCAGTGGAAAGCAAAGATCTCTTTAGCCTTCAAGCGTCCGAGACTGGTGTCCCCAGAGCAAGGAGGACATCTGTCCTGGACTTCTGATGGAGCCTACCCTTGCTGTTAGTGTGGGCATGGGCCTGAAGTTTGGAGGCTGCAGTATTTGTCACCAGCTCTTTTTGTGACAAATCACTCCCTGTCCCGAATCAAACCACAGCCCTTGCCATGAGTCTTCATGCCCTCTCCCTGCCTGTGCTGCTGCTGCTGCTGGCTTAGCAGGGCAGGGATGGTTTGGTCTGAGCAGTGCTGAAGCTTTGGGAAGAGCACAGCCGTGCTCAGGAAGAGGAAGGATCCGGTCTTCAGGGGCATCGGCTCCGCCATCCGCCTTTGAAAGCCCGTAGGAAGCGTTGTGGTGGTGAGATTTACAACTGCTCAGCCTGTTTGCACCTTGCGGTGTAATTATTAGGCTCAATGACATCCCTCGTCTGGGGAAGGTCACGAGTGAGCAGCGCTCTGATTGATTTGGGGCCTGTGCCTTTGTTCTCACGTTCCCTGTCCGAGGGGCTTTGATTTGTGGCTGGGCTGGTTTTTGAAGTCTGCTCGTGAGAGTGGTCCTTTGTTTCACGACCAAAACTCTGGGCAGCTAAAGGTGCTGGAAAGTGTACAGGAGCCAGCCCTAAAATCGTAACCTGGACCAGCAGAGCTTATTCGTAGTGGGAAGCAGTGCCTCGATCCAGCCTGTTGTTTGTGGTCACTGGCAGTGGGTGTGGGAGAAAGGACCCCTTTGTACTGCCCAGGGGCTTCAGCAGCGGTGTCGGATGGGATCTGGTTTCATGTTTATATCTCTGTCCCTGGGATACAGGTTCAAGTATGTAAACTATCTATCCTGCAAGCACAGGCTCCTGCAGGTGTGTGGGTGCTAGTGGGCATAAAAAAACATTCCTGACACCATCTCTTTTGAGGAGTCTTCACCTCCTGATGGCTATAAGCCATTAGGAGTCAAAAGAAAGAGCTGACATCCGACAACTCCGGATAAACAGCAAAACATTAACCCTTAATGCGGCTCAAAAAACATACTTAAAAGGCACTTTGTGGAAAGAAGCCATTTTTTTCCAGGCCTGTTAATTGCTGTCTTTCTTCAGGACACCTTTCAGCAGCACCCACTGTAAACAGAGCGGCTGCTCCGAGCGCTGCCCCCAGGATTCCTGCCCTCGTCGCAGGGCAGCGTGGAGATGTGGTCTCGCTCTCCTCTGCTCCCTGCAGACCTCCAGGCTCCTGCAGGGCTTTGCTTTAGCTCGTTTCCTTGAAAGCCAAGACCTTTGCTTTCTCTCTGCCAGCCCACCCTGAAAATTCAGCCTGCTTCCTTGGTCACCGATAGTCTCCTAATTTGGTGCAACCGGCTTCATCCCTGGCTGTTCCCTGGCTGTTTCCTGGCTTATCCCTCTCTCAAGTCCTTTCTGCACACTCAAAGAGACTAATTTTAGTTCATCTGAAGCAACCATGCTGCCTCTGACTGTTCCAAGTGAGACATCAAGGATACGAGCAGAGGAAGGCGGCCAGTTGTCCAGACTTGCCTGCTGTAAGTGTGCCTGGTTACTGCGGAGAAGGGGTTATTAATCACATTTCCCAAGCTCAAGTGTATATAATTATCTGTAATTGCTTTTTAAATGATTTGGATGTAGCAGCCTGTTTTAATGAGGCCGTTGGTCCTTCAAGGGAAGGAAATGTGATGAAGGCTTGGGGTCCCGAGGAACTTGCTTAGCTTCTTTAAAGCAACAAGAACATCCCTAAATCCTGCAGTCCTCATCGTGCTCCTCCTCCTTAATAGCTGGAGAATTGCAGGCTTTGACATTCTCACCAAGCAGCAACAAATGCTCTCTTCCTTGACAGAAATGCTTGAGGGGTTCTCACCAGATTGGGCCTAATTGCTCATCTTGATCAAAAGGGAAACTTCTGATGAATGCCTGCATTCAAAAGCAGGATTTTGCTTCTTGCAGAAGAGGGGAGACAACTCTAGCTCTTTGCGAAGGTCTTTCATGCCAGCAGGGAGCTGAAGTCGCCCTAAACTCTGCAGTTTTGGGAGTTCTCAGGGTTGTGCTTTAGGTGGGCTGGTGGCTCTGCCATCCGCCTTGAGCGTTCCCCAGCAAAGCCTACATCGTGTCGCGTGGGGCTTCCTCCTCGAGGCCAGGAGAAAGTCTCTTTTGCCTTACTCACTGTAGACTGAGTGCACTGCACAGTCACTCTGGGAGAACGTCCTCTGACCCAAGGCTGCTGCTGCTGCTGTGGTACCTCCCCACGGGGTCCACCTCTCAGGGACTGGGTGGGAGCAGCCCCTGCAGAAATCAGCTTAGAGAGCTTACCCCATGAGCACGTGTCTTACACCCAAGAAGACCTTCTCCTGCATAGAGAAGAGGCGTCTTAGCTCCTGTGAAGACCTTTTGTGTGGCTCTTCGCATTATGGAAGATGTTTTTGTCGTAACTTCTCTCTCCAGCTCAGAAAGAACGCTTTCTTTGGTCTTGCTGTTTAAAACCGTGTGGTTCCAAAGCCTTTGTTTTAGTACCCGGTGCTAACCAAGCCGAGGACTGAGCTCATGGGGACGGATTCCCTTCCTCCCAGCAGCCTGCTCATCATCGATGTCATCCTGAGGCACCAGGGGGGTTCCCTGGGGACCTGGAAGGTTACCCCTCGTGCCTTGGTGACCTGGTTGAGGGCAGCGAGCAAACACAGGCGCTGGAGCTGGGCACTGAAACGTGGCCGTGGGATCGCTGCACTGCAGGCAGGGGCATGCCCGGCGCTCGGAGCTCCCTTGCAGCCCTAGGTTATCCCTGTTGCCCTGTGTTATCATCCCACCTGCTGACACTGCTGTCATCCGTCATTCCTGCAGCTCCGGAAATAAACGTGCCGCTGGGCAGCGGGAGCTCATGGTCGTTGAGATCGCTCTGCTCCAGCCTGGATGGGCAGGAGCCCGAAATTCTGTGTTTGCCTTCCTGCCCTTCTGATTGCTCGTTTTTGATGCAGAAGCAATGCATGTTATTTTTCTTTTGAGAAGCAGTGGTGCACTAACTTACAACTGTGTGCACAGGCAGCTGCGTGCTCACAGAGACAGAGAGCTGGAGGTAAGAACCGCCCCCCTGAATGGTGCTGTCCCGTAACTGACCCATAAATTCTGCAAACTCTCCTGCTTTGCTTCGGGGCAGGGTCAGTTGTTCCCGTGTGAGGTGAGGGCGGTAACGTCTTGAGCTGAAGCTGTCTCAACAGCAATTGCACATCTCTATCCAAACATCTGTTGAGGATGAGGAATATTCCCGCTCGTCGCGGTGCAGAAACCTGATGGCACCCAAGGTGCCGCTGACACTTTGCGTTTCGTGCTTTGCTAAAAGCAGTGACGTTTTCAGGGGACGGTGCAGAGGTGTCAGCAGATGTGACAGAGTGTGAATAGCTTGTGGCACTAGCACCGTCACTGACATACTTTGTCTCTAACAGATGTCATAGCGGGGTGTGCGTGTGGCCGCGTTCAAACCGTCTCCAGCTGGGGCTCGAAAGAGCCTCTGCTTTCTGCCTTGTCCTGTAGAGAGCACGAGAGGGATGCTGGTGGCCGCAGCATCCAGGACAAAAATGGAGAAGCCTTCTGAAACAGCCCACAAGAGCCAGCAGAGCCAAATGTTCCAGTTTTCCCCCTTCTTATTGTTTCAAGAAGGGTGGGGAGAATGGAGATAACATCAGTTTCTAGCAATGGCACTTTTTAATGCCTGTGCCAGGTATGTCCAGCCAGAGGTTTGGTGGCAGCAGCAAAGCGCACCTCGGGTGTAAACTAGCCAATGTCAGCTGGGGACAAGCTGCTGGACTAGAAGCTGCTGGACTAGAAGCTGCTGGTGGTGCAGGAGCAGAAGCTGCACCTCTGTTCCCTCACTTCTCAGGCGGGTTTTGAAGCCATCGCTGTTACCTTCCCTGTGGACAGGGCGAGAAGACCTTGTGTTAGCTAGCTGGGAGTGGCCACAGGTCCTTTCAGAGGCAATGCATTTCCATCTTGCACATCAGGGTAAGCCCGGTTAGCAGCAGAGGAATCCCTAAAAACATACAGTTTGCAAGCAGGGCTCTGAATTCAGAGCCGTTTGTGTGAGACCCAGCATGAAGCTACATCATGGCAGGGGTTTTGTGTTACCTGCCTGCCAGGCACAGCTCGGGGGTTCCAGGCTGCAGGCAAACAATCAGCGTTGCAAACCACATCGATTACCTTGGCATCCGTTATTTCTCATATATGCGTGTGAATCCACCTCCACGGATGTTGAATGTTTCTTTAAAAGAGGGGAGTCTGAAGGGCTGGAGGGAAACAAAAAGTGGAGGTAGATTTTTCCAGTCAACTGAAAGTTTGATTTTTGTTATTAGTTTGAGGGAAAACACCAAAAATTAGGTTTGTTTAAAAATCCTTTTCTCCCAGCTTTGTGAATACCAGTTGCTTACGCAGCTATTTAGTACCATCTGCGTTAGTCAAGAGACCACTTCTCAACCAGTGTGACCACTTAGAAAAACTAGAATGAGCTTAAACATCAGTAATTCTAACAATAAATTTAATTAAAGGAGAAACGTGAGTTTCATCTGCAGCGGTTAACAGAGAGGTGATGTGACAATCTTTGGAAACTTTCATGGGATCAAAATGTCAAGCAGGGGAGAGCTCCTTGGTGCAGCAATTCGGTAAAAGCAAAGCTGGAAGCGTGGATTTAGTGAAAAGCAAACCACGAGGCTGCCGGTACCCTCGGAAGCAGGGTGCCAGGAGGCCTTCAGCCCCGCTGGTGCTTGGACTCTTTAACCAGAGGCTGGGTGTCTTCTGTAAAGCATCTTCTGGGATTTAACCAACAGGTTTTGGGGTGAGATGGAGAATTTCCTGAATTCTTTCACATGTCAGGTCGCCGTGGGTTGGCTGCAGGTCTGTGGCGTTTCCAAGTGGTGCTCCTTAGCAAACACCGGTTTCCTGACCTTCATCCTTAGCAAGAGGGTCCATGGGGAGCACTTGGTTTTCTGATGGTTTGGAAACGATTTGTCTGAGCAGAGAAGGGAAAAACCTTGCTGTCTTTAAATTGTTCTATGTACATTTTCTAATTTTGGAGAGCCTTGTAAAATTAAACGCAGGTTCCAGGACAGATTTGCGATTTTGTCCCTATTAGCGTTCCTTCAGTTACTGTCAATTAAAAGAAGAAGATCTGAAATATCTGAAAGAATAATATTCAGGCAGTCTTACTGCGGGAACAAACCCCGCTCTCAGGCTCAGGGTTTGGGTCTGGGTGGTGCTGACCGGGGCCAGGGGTTGGCCTCGATGATCCCTGTGGGTCCCTTCCAGCTCGGGATATTCTGTGATGCTGTATGAGGAGGAGGTGGCAGAGGGCTCCTGGAAGGTCCTGGAAGGACCGTGGGGGCCCTCCTGGCCTACGAGCCACGGCCGAGCCTCCTTGGCGCGGCCTGGTCCTCCCTTCCCCCTCCCCGTGGTGCAGCATCCATCAGGCCTGGTGGCCCTCCCCCTACCAAAACTGGCTGCTTTCTTCCATCTCCTTCCCCCCCCCTCCTCTTTTTGGCTGAGCGATGAGCTGTATGCCAAATCCATCTGCTCCTGTCTCCCCTAGCTGCCTTCCATATCGTCGCAGGATCCCTGGCAGAGAGCCTAGACCTATCTCTCTCCCTGCGCTCGTAGGAGCACATTCCTTTCTACACCTTTTCCCGAGCTGGGATAGAAATGAGTATCAACCCCAAACAAAAAGCATCTGCTTTCTGCCTGCTTCTGCCTCACCGGCCGCGCATGCACGTTACACCCGTGTCAGCAGCGAATGCAAAACACACGCAGCCCCCCGCTCGCAGCCCCGCGGCCCCGCGCTGACGGAACCCCGGGCGCCGGGAGCCTGCCTCACGCTCGCTCCCTCCCCGTCTCCGCAGCACCAGCTGTGACCACCGCACCATTTGTTCCTCCAGCCCACGCCAGCACTCGGAGCCAGTTCTTTATCACCCCAATTAGCCTTGTCTGTGCTGATGAGAGGAGAGAGGCTCCCACTGCAAGGCTGAGACGGGGGGAAGAGAGCTGGCGTGCGGCGGGCACCGCGAGAGGCGATTCCCTGCTCTAGCTTTGTTCCCCCCAGCAGGGATGGATTTCACGGGGTCAGCCTGCATTCTCTGGGTGATGCTGGGTGATAAACAGTGGCTTGAATAAGATCAGGGGACACCATTTTTTGTTTTGTTTTTGTTTTCCTGGGTATCTCCTCCAGGGAAGAGAAGAGCACCCCCCAGCTGCGCCCGCTCCCGGGTGTTGCGGTGCTCTGCGGTGCCGCTGTTCTGGCTGTGGTTGGAGGTGCGCCTTGGCCGTGTCCCCAGTGAGGATCTCCCTGCATCTATCAGCCTGAACACTTGACTTCTTCCCCCCAAACCAGCCCCTTCTCTTCACCCTCTAGCAGCGGTGTTCATACACCACGGTTCCCTGCACACTGGTTGTGAGCTTGTGTCCCTCTTGGGCTTGTCTTCTGGCACCATTGCTGAAGACCCGTTCCTGTAGGGTCTTGGTGCTGTCTTGCCCGATCCAGGAAGAGGATCCATCCTTTGATCCAGCCCAGCTAGGTCTGCCTCACTGGGAGGAAGAGGATGGGCACAATTCGAACCCAGTCGCATGGTGGGCGCTTAGTTTGGAAGGACACAGTTGCCCCGTGCAGCGTGGGACAGGTCCTATCACGTAGTGTAGAACCTGTTCCTCTGAGCACCCTCCATGGGCGTCTGTTAGCGGCGTTCCCAGCATGACCATGACCAAGGAAGACCCCACTGGGGGACTCCTTTGAAGCTCAGACACAAGAAACCTGCTACAAGAGCCTCTGTGGTCCCTAGGGCCGTTCCCCGATGGCCGGTGGAAGGCTGGCTGAGCAGGTCCGGGGTGCTGGGCAGCAGGTGAAACTACGGCTCCCAGCAGCAAACCCCTGTGGGCTGAAAGAACGAATCGGTACCTGCGAGGTCAGCTAGTGGATGCTGCCTTAACGCCTGTAGCCCACCAGCTGAAGGCATCTCCTCGCTGTTCTGCGTTCGGTTTCGCAGGGTGAGGAGCCACTAGTTCCCAAAGCACTGCAGAGCCGCCTTGCCAGTGCTGCCGTGGAGCTCGTCCCTCCTGTTCTTGCCTCCGTGGTGTGAGTGCACCCCTTGGAGCTCGTGGAGCTGAGGCTCTGCAGCAGGGTTTTGATGTCTTGGGATGGGCTTGGGTAAAGCCAACCAGAAGTGGGTCTGCAGTCGGTCGCCCTCCAGCGAATTTGTGTCACATCTTCCCAGGCTTCAGAAAGGGGCTTAGGTGAGCTCGGTAACCCTCGTCTCCGAAGCAGCCATTCTTGATGGCTTTCATCCCATTTCTGCTTAAAACTTCCCCCCACAGAGCCACCGCACCTTCCCCAAACATTTACTTGCAGTGCTTTGCTCCTTCCCGCTAGGATGCTCTTCCTGCTGCTGAGCTCGAGTCCTCCTCGCTGCTTTTTGGGTTGTGTCCCAGGGCTGCGTGAACAAACCATCGCTTTTTCTCCTCACTGCGCGCGCAGATACCTTGGACTTCTTTCTTCTAGACTCAACGTGCCCAAGTTGTCAGTGTTTCCCTGTAGATCTTGCTTTTAAGCTGGGGTCCAGCGAGGCTGACCTCACGGGCCCGGCGATGCCTCCAGCCCCAGCCAGGCTGGGATCCCGTGGCTGTCGGTGGCTCTCCGTTAGATTTCTGCCTAGGCGTCCCAGGCAGTTTGGGTTGTGCCCTGTTCCATGCTGCCCTGTGTCCCCAAGCCCTGCTGACACCAACATCCAGCCGGTCAGGGTTGGGCCACCCCACCGCAGCTCCTCGCACCCCGCTGCTCTCGTTCCAGTGGGTGAAAACACCCAGCCTCGGCGCGCGGAAGCTTTTCCCTCTGTATCTGGAGGAAGAAAAAGAAAACAATGGGAGGAAAAGCTGTGTCAGAGCCGGGCAGATCAGAGTTAATCCTCCCTCAAAATGGATCCTGGCAGCGCCGGTGGACGTGGGGATCGCCGCTCCTCTACCTTTGCTGGGTGCTCTCCCATCACAATGCTTCACTTTGTGTTTCAGCACAGAAAGAAATGGTGAAGTTGCTAATAATGGCACGAAAAGAAAATATGCTACATCTGTTATGGATAGCAGTACAAAATTAGCTGATCACACCTCTGACACCCAAGATGTCTTCACTTAAAATACTCGTTGGCTTACTTTACATAATTTGCTGATTATATTTAAAAGAAATACAATTTTGCAATTACTGTTCTTTCTGGTGTGCTATCTATGCATCATTTTCTTTTTATGTTTATATATTTCTCCTTCATTAGTGCAGTCTGAAGGGTGATTAGATCCCTTCAAACATTTTACAGAGGTTAAACGTTGATTAAGATTTAATTATTACTGTAAATAGCTTGGAATGACATATGGTGCAAAAACCTGACATATGTGCATTTGAATAAATGAAGTGCTATTTCCCATGATGCTTCAGTAGCTGTTTAACAGCTTTGCTGAAGGGTTATGTTGCACCTCATGTTAAGATTGCTTTGATGTTATATTTTGTTGGGTTTTTGCAGCTGAAAGCTAAGAACAGTTTTTCCAGTTTTTAAAAACATTGAATATTTTAAATACCTAAATTGTTTTGCACAAATTTTTGCTAATTTGTCTAACTAGGTTAAACATTTTCAGAAGCATTTTGATTTTAATGTGGGTTCCTCGCATTGTGGCAGCAGCAGCACCCAGTCGGTGTACGGGATTTCCCAAAGTCGCGTCCCGCGCGGTGCCCCGTCCCGCTGGGGCGCGGGGACGCGGCTGGGCGCCGGCTCCGGGCGACGGAAAGCTTCCTGCAGATCCAGCTGGGAGAAGCAGCAAAGGGCCGGCGGGTTCGTGGAGGCAGAGAAAGGAGCAGGGGCGAAACGCTGCCGTTTCTGGAGGCTGGTTGCGTTCCAGCGCGTCGCCCCGACTCGGGCAATGGAAGGGGTGTACCTGGGAACCCCGACCTGGGAAAATGAAGGGATTTCTCCTGGAAAATGGTGGCTGGGATCTGTGTCGTTCGCCGAGATGCACTGTAATTCCTCAAAGATTGCAAGGCGGAGAGCAGGCATCGTTTTGGGTGGTGGGAGTCCGTCTGAACGAGGGCTGGGTCGGAGCAGAGCACATTAGAATGGCGTGGGGGAGGCACAACTGACGTGCCACCGGCCGTGGCACAGCCTCTGTCACTGCAGGATTTGCGTGTTATTGACAACAGGAGTAAGTCACAAGCTTCCCTACGTTAATTTCACAGAGTCACAGAGTCGCTGATGTTGGGAGGACCGCTAAGATAGCTGCTCCAGCCGCCAACCCCCCAGCACCGTGCCGCCCAAACCATGTCCCTGAGTGTCTCCGCACCTCCTGAACGCCTCCAGGGGTGGAGACTGCACCACCTCCCTGGGCAGCCCGTTCCAATGCCCGACCGCTCTCTCAGAGAAGAAAGTCGGTGGTTCTGTGCCGCCCCTGACCTTGCCTCCCCTTTGCTTTGACAGATCGAGACGTCTCGGCTGGAGCCGGAGATCGCAGTGGCCACCCCCAGTAAGACTGTGATCTACAACAAGGGCTTGTAAGTGGGAGCTGCAGACACCTCAGCCCAGAAGATCTGGGGAGGGAAGGGGCAGACATGAGATCACAACTGGGTGAGAGCACAGCAGCGAGACAAACCAACCCTACAGCTCAGCGATAGCCCGGCCGCTCCTGGGGAACGGGGAGCGGATTAACGCTTTTGGAGAACTGACACCTCACCCCACTCAACCAGATTAACATTCAAAGTTTTAACTTAGCAACAGGAGCAACAGCAGGAAACTGCGCTCAAACACTGTAGAGAACTAGCTAAGGAATAATCTCTAAACTTCTAGCACTGCATGGAGGGAAGCTTACGGGATGTTCACGGGGCTATACCTAACTACACGACAGCAGGCTTCGCCCAGCAGATTTTGTTTTCAATGCGAATTAAATCTCAGCACTGACACTGCGCAAAGCTTGTTCCGCAGAGACCGGCGGGCGCGTGGCTTCGGAGGGTGTGTGACAAGTGTCCTGGCTCAGTTCCACCTCAGCCCTGCCCCAGCGATCGCGCACGAAGCAGCGAGGGTTGTCGCCTGCGTGCCCCCGTCCCTCTGCAGATGGCCGTCTGTCTGTCCTGCTCTCCAGCTGCCCCACACCGAGGTGCTTACAGTTAGGTGGGGCAAACCCCCACCACGGCGCTGGGCCCTGCTGGCCCTTGCCTGGCGGTGGGGCACTGCTGGCTGCAGGAGCCGCATCCCACCCGGGTGCCTGGTCCCGTGGCCCAGCAAACCTCCTGCTGGGTGCGTTTGGGGCCATAATTTGGCCTTCCAGGGTCTTTTACCCCAAGAGTGTAAAGAGCAGAGTTGGAACGCGGCCACCACGATTGGAACAGGGGTCAGGGTGTGGCGGTGGTTGCACGGACAAATGCACAGGTTGCCGTCACGCTGGCGCCAACTTGTTGGGGCTGGGGGTTTCTGGGGAGGGTGGGAGGGGAACAGGGGAAGCCGAGCGGCCTCTGACACAGAATGTACGCGAAAGGATGCGCTGCAATGCTTGGCGTCGGGGGCCGGAGCCGCGCAGCGGATTCTGTCCCCGTGCTGGTGTGAATCAAATAACTGCACGGCAAATCAGGGTTCTGTGGACATGCCTGCCAGCCTGCAGGGGAGGAGAGGCCAGCGGTGCTCTCTCCATGGCAGCCGCTGAAGGGCCAGCTCCCCATCCCTGGCGCTGGTGGGAATGCCGAGCTCGTGGAGCCGTTCTGCATTTGAGCCAGCGTAAGGGACAGCTGGATTGGACCCGCAGAGTCCTTCTGATGCACTAGATCAAGTGAATGTATGCTCAGCACGTGCTTAATGCATGCTTGAACGCGTGCCGGGTCTGGTGGCGTAACTGAGCCCCAAACTGAGCTTACCAGCAGCCTCCCCGCTGGGTTTTGCGGCTGCCGGGACCGTTCTGCTGCAGTGCTGCACAGCTGGTTGAGCTCAGTCTTTTTATTTTCGGGGGAGGGGGGCGAGGGAGGCTGCGCTTTGTAGCGGGGTGGTTTCTGCGAGGTGGGGCAAGGAGTTGGTTTTGCACCGAAATCGCTGCAGGGAGGTGGCCAGGGCTCTGCTCGCTGCTTTTCGTTAGGAGAGAGCCCAGGGGAAAAGCACAAATCAGGCAAGCTTTGCCTAGGAGGAGAGCTGAGTCCTGGCCTCCAAGGGGGAAGGTGAGCACGGCTGCTTTCCCCGCGCACGCGTCTCCCGCTGAGCTGAGCAGCAGGGGCGATCCAGCACCCCGCACGCGGCCGGCGTTGGTTTGGAGAGCAGGCTTCGGGCTTCTTCGCGCCCGCTGCCGCGTGGTGGGCGGTGAGGGCCGGATCCCGCTGGACGGGCAGGGAGCAGCCCCAGGGACGTCAGCAGAGCGGCACCGCGTGGCGCTGGCTCGGGGCAAAGCAGGTGGCAAGCAGCCTAAAGGAGCCTGGGCGCGTCAGCGCCCATGCGAGCCCCATCAGAGCTGTTTTACACCGCGCAGCAGAAAACGGGGCGTAGGCAGCCCAGCAGAGCTTGTGCTCGGGAAGACCCTCCGCCTCCTGACCCAGCTTTTCTCGGGCTTTGGGTCCTTCCAGCTCTGCCTGGCACCTCGAAAGCAAAGGGGCTCTTCCTGCACGGGTTCTGAAGCGTCCCCGAGTCCCCCAGGGCTGTTGCGCTGCGCTGCACGGCTGGCGTGTGGGCTCCGGCCAGAAAGCCGGCCCAGCGTCGTGCATCGAGCGCTCGTGGTACCGTCAGAGAAAGGAAAAGCACGGCACCGGCAGCACATTAGTACTGTTTATTAGGACCGCAAATTGTGCCAAAAAGGAATACACACAACAGCTAATGATAACATTATACACATCCACTTAATAGCTAATTAATCTCCTTGACTCTCCTCATGTACAAAAGGAGCCTTCGGTCTGCGAGAACAGCCCAACCGTTCGCATGTAGTATTTCCTGTAATTGGGGAACTGGAAGGAATGGGAAGGGAAAAAAACCCCACTGCACACATCAAGTTGTTCACCTCGGCAGATAATAATAACGAGACGATCATCTCCTGTAGTATTTAATTAGAAATGTCGCAGTTAATTGATTTCTGGGATATGTTAATTAAGAAATAATGAGGACCAGGTTGCAGCAAAAGGTGCCAGCAAGAAGTTTGATTCCCTCTGGAAGAGGTGTCCGTGGGCCGCTCCCCGAGCCGGCCGAGGGACAGCAGGGGCTGTGTCCCCCCACATCCCGGACCCGCTGCGGGGCTGGCGGCCATCCCCAGCCTGCAGTGGGCCACGGGGTCAGGAAGCAAACCCAGGGCTGCTGGCGGTGGGTTCCCTCCTCCTGGAGCAGGCGTTCAGGGATAAGCAGGTCTGAACCCCCCATCCCTTCGGATTTCCCGTGCTGGGCAGGGTGGAGGGAGCGGGTACCAGCGCCTGGCACAGCGGCCCCAAAAAAGTCTCCGCCCTGCCTGTGTCCCACGCACTTCTGCAACCCCAAACTGTTCTTTTGTTTGTTTGTTTGTTTGTTTTCCCGAGCTGGTTGTCTGCTTTGCCTCTTTCCTCAGTTTTCCCTCCATGAGCTCAGGCACGGCTCCTTTGCTTTTTGCTCGTCGCTCGCTTTATTTGCAGCCCGTCCCCATGCGGCCGGAGCCGTCGCCCTCGCAGACCTCAGGTTACACCGGGTGCCGGCAGCCCCCGGCACCTCCTCGAGTGCCGCTGGGAATCGTCCATCCCCTTCTGACCCTGTGGTGGATCCCCTCGGCTGCCTCCAGCCGCTCCGGTGGGAGCGCGGCGCTCGGGGCATCGCTCCCAGCCACGTCTTCCAGCCGCTGCCACCGCGCACCCCCGGCACGGCCCCGAGACGCGCACAGGCTCTTTTTAACCTTCTCGAGAGATTTATCGACCGCGACACTTTATGTAACACTCAGACGTGTCTGGAATAAAAGCGTTTGAAGACTTCGCTGGCTACGGTGGGCGTTGCTGCCGCACGGGGACGCGGGGATCGGGACGGCGGCGGCGGGGAGCAACCCGCGGGGCCGGGTGGGGATGGGGCGGGTGGGGAGCAAAATGCGGGTCGGGGCGCAGAGCTCGGCGTGGCCGACGGGGCCGGTGCAAGGGATGGCACGGATTTGGGGCGTTAAGTGCCTCCTTGATAGCGCACGTTTTTTACGTGCTGTTTGTGAAGGGGAGATGCGCCAGCGACGTGGCTTTTCCCTGCAGAAGAGGAGGGGGCTGCGCCTTCCCAAGCAGCAGAAATTATCGTGCCTCCTATGCGTAAATAGCGACGGTATTCGCACCCACCGCATTTCATTGTGAAATTCGTGTGCATCTCATGTATAACTGTATAATTAATACACAGTTACTTCAACTGTCCTTCCCCCAAGCCCTGCTGAGATGCAGGAGGGCACCCGACCCTCCTCCCCCCCTCAAATCCTGGGCTCCAACAGTGCCCGTGGCTGGGGGCCCCGGCGAGCCCCCTGCCCCCGTTCCTCCTCCTGGCACCCCTGCTCGTCCTGGGGCCGCCTCTCCCTCGACATTCAATACCCGGGCGCAGGTGTGACAGCTGCCAGCCCCCGAGCGCCACATACCTGTCATACCTGCGGCCACCCCCTGTGTCACCGTCACCGTGTCAGCCTTCCTTCCGACACCCAACCTGGGAGGAGGGGACGCTGCCGAGATGCCACCAGGGCGGGTGGGCCACCAAGCTCTCCTGCGTCCGTCACTCCCGTGCAAGCCATCCCCATGGCGATGCCAGACGGTGCCAGCGGTGTCCCCGTGGCCACGTCCTCGTGGGACGTTTCTCAGGTGGGTGATGGGGACGGTGCCGCCGTGTCCCCCCCACCTCTCCGAGGGAACCAGACAGCCTTCGAGCGCATTTTGCTTTTTATTACCACGCAGTAACACACACTACAGCTGCTGACTACCTACGATGGGGACGCACACACACAGGCACAAAAATAAAAGAATAAATTAAAACAAAACTGTGTAAAAAAAAAAAAAAAAAAACAGAGAAAGGAGGAACGGGGAGGGAAAAAAAAAAAAAAAGAAAAAAAAATGAAAAAGAAATAAAAAGGGTCGGGAACATTGAGCTTCTAGGTAGGACGTTTTGCTGTGACCTCACGGCTGACGGGCGGTTCCCGCGCGGAGGAGGACGCGCGGTCGTGCCCTGGGGTCCCGGCAGCCTCCTCTTCCTCCCGGGCTCGGCGGGAGCTCCCCAAAACGCCTCCGCGGGNAGGCTTTGGGCGGTGACGTCCCTTAGAGTTCGCTGGGTGCCGCCGCGCGCGTCCCCGCTTCGTCCCCCGCGTTCCTCTCCATGGTGGCTGCACCAGGAGCCTGTCCCTGCCTTAGTCGTTGGAGGTGACGTCGATGTCTTCTCCGCTCGACTGCTTGGTGGCGAGGCGCCATCGGTTGATGTGGTGGGAGCCCTTCTTCTTCTGCTCCGAGTCCGGCCCTTCCTCCTCCAGCTTCTGCCGTTTGTATTTCGTCCGCCGGTTCTGGAACCACACCTTCACCTGGGGGAGAGGGAGCAGAGACAGGCGCTGGCGGCAAACTCCGTCTTCCTCCAAAAGCGACCGAAAAGAGGTCCCAATCCCACCAAGAGTGTGCCCGAGCCACCCTGCCCCGCCTCAGTTTCCCTTCCCGATGGCGGGACCTGGGGCTTGCAGGGTGCCCACCACCCTGGTGCCATGGGCACAGCGGCCCAGACCCTACAGTTTGCAGGGTGTGCCTGGGTGCCCATCGCCCTGGCACCTGGTGCCGTGGGCACGGTGGCCCCAGTGGCCACACAGAGGTCACACCGAGCTGTCCCCGCACATCCATGAAGGAGCCGTGTCCACAAGCTGGGGTGGCACGGGCCGGGCAGGTCCTGGCCTGGTTCAGCCCGGGGGGCTGCCTGACAGCCCCTCACCTCCCTGTACCCGTAAAATCGGNAAAAAAAAAAAAAAAAAAAAAAAAAAAAAAAAAAAAAAAAAAAAAAAGATCATTTGGGGGCTTAACTCATCATGCTTGCGGGTCAGTTCATTCCCCTAGTGCGCAAAGCCCGAGGGAAGACCGTGAGGCTCTCAGACACCAGGGCTGGACTGCAGATAGCCAGGAAGCAAGGGGCGCTGATCAGTTTACCAGACCTCGATCTGAGGAAACCTGCTTCACATCGGCAGCAGCCAGATGCTGCCCCGGGAGCACTGAGAGGAGCAGGGCCCCCAGCCCCAGACCTCCCCCTCCTCGCCCGCAGAAACCCGCTCCCAACCCTGCGCGGCGGGATGCAGGACGACGCGGGACGCGGTGCGGGCAGCGATGTGGGATGTGCGGGGTTACAGGATGCTGTG
>VXAV01007784.1:41164-52833 GCA_013399715.1 Alectura lathami | reverse complement strand
CATTGGAAATTGGAGAAAATAAATTTTCAAGACTTTGTCGACCGATGTGACCATCCATTTCCACTTCAAGGAAAATGAACTTTTCCTTCACTCTGTTTTGAATTAATGGAAGCTGCTTATCTGCTTTAAGCAACTTTAAAACACAATAAATATTCAAAAGAATCTACTTCAGCTAATGAACTTGGATATATCAAATAAACTCAAAAGTATTCACAGTGTTCACAGCTTACATAAACTTTGAATACTGAATTTCATTCAAAATACGTGCTTATTGTATTACATATCATGTCAGACAAAAATAACGAACATGCCAGTAATAGCAAAATAGTCTGAGTATGTGAGTACAGATTTTCAAAATTGTATAACCTTCAGCCTTAGGTTTGAACTTGTTTCATTCACATAAATTTATAAATTTAATTTGAGATAAAAACACACAGTTGGCAACATATATTTTCAAAGGAAACTTGAATATTTACTCATTAGTAAAGATTAACAGGAAGGAAGAAATACCACATATTCCAAATCAAGTCCTGAGATCTCTCAGGATTATATTATTTAAATACATAGTATACTATTCATCAAACATACTGCAATTTTTTAAAACAAGGAGGTATGAATAACGAAAGATGCAGCAGGTAGCATTTTTTTCTGCTAAAAGGAAGCCTTTATAAAGGAAGCCAAGCTTGTCCCATAGGATAATAAAAATAGCCATTGTCCCATTGGTCTCTTTTAAAACACCATGAATGCTTGCCTTCATTGAAAAAGGCAGAATTACACCATTCTTCACCTTAATGAACATCTATAGTGGACTGTGAGCGTGTTTTGGCTAATGAGGTCTAAATTACTGATCTGGAGTAATTACACATCATGCATTTCCATATTTGTGTGGAAGCAGAGAAGCTGAAAATTGTTTTTGGCGATACTTCATGGTTATATAGCATACCATTTTTCTTTCCTCTCTGATATTCATAACAGCTGAATAAGATCTGGAAAAAAATTAACTGAAGTATTATATCAAGCTTTACGGGAAATAAATTCTCCTTCAGGTATTTGAGCAGACATGATTTCAATTTCTTCATGTGCAAGGCAGTGAAGTAAAGGAAGACATTTTAAGCACATAGAAATGATCCTTACAGCTGTTAAGGATGGCTAGCAGCCTAACTTCTGATATCTAGCCGTTTTCTCCGTTACAATTCCTGGGTGGGAACTGGTTTCACCTTTTTCATTAGTTTTCACTGTTTGTTGCTGCTATTGTTCTCTTGAAAAGGTTTACTCTCTTGAATCAGTATCCTCAAATAAAATATTTTGTTTAAAAAACACCTTGTTTCTGCAGCTGTGGAATTCTGCAGCAGGCCAGTTTAAGCTCCTACCATTGATGTGATTTCTCTAAGCTGACACAGTTTCTGAAAGAGCCAAATAAGGGGCAACAAAAAGGTCAGCTGTGTGAACTCAATTACTGAGTTTCAAAAGCCACTGCCTTATTAGAATGATTTTATTTGTTATGTATTAAGATCTCTCATGTCATCCATAAACACTCTAAAACATTCAAAATCAAAAAAATAAAAAAATAAAAATATTGGCTGGGGGAGGAAAAGAATGCATGGCAGGGGAGACTGGGGGAAATCACCTACCATATTTAGCACTGGAAATAGTCTTTTATAATGAAAATTTCTAGATCCGATTTATAGTTCTGCTCCAGTATGAGCAATGTTAGCAGAGGCATTACACGTGGGAGACACACAGCTTTAATCTTTAGAATACCCACTAACTACAGAGGCATTTTCCATAATTTACATTTATGAGCTTCAATTTCAAATGAATTTTATGGACTTAATGACTTGGGACATTATTATGGGAAACAATAATTCAGAGCTGACCTTTCCTGAGCTACCTGTTATTTGATTGGTTTAGCCACCAATGTCTTTAATTGAATTTGTCAGTAACAAAAATATGTGTGCTAACAGCTGCTGACTTACATTTCATAATTATTGTTATTACCTCAGATAAATATTTAAGTGGGTGAAGAAAGAGTGGGAGTAGAACAAAGTCACCTACAATAGCACAAATAGATAATGTCAGTGGAAAAGTAGTAATACTCCTTGTTTCTTTGAGATACAGCTCTGAATCAGCAGAATTTGCAACAAGATTTTTTTGTCACTTAGTTAAAAAATAGAAATTATACATCAGATAACATGCATAAATAATGAATAAATACTGTGTTATTTCCTTAGACAGAATTTCATGGTATCATTGAACAAATCATATGAAAATTAGGCTCAAATTCTGCAAATCTTGACTACTGATTACCAACCCAACAAAAGCTCCAGACAAATACAGACTTGTCCTTTGTGCACAGACATTATTAACTTTATTGTTTTTGTTGTTAATTTTTTATTCCTTGTCCAAAGCATAGTAATAGTAATATCTAAATAAAAAAGAAAAAAGCAGGAAAAGATACTCTGAAATTAAATCTAATTAAAATAAGGTTAAGCATCCAGGGTTCTGTATTGACACAGAAAAAAATATATTAAAGAATGAAACAGACTTCCAAATAATTTCAGTTCTCATCTATTGAATAATAATACTTTTGCACTGATTTTGTGAGGAGGGAATCCTTGTTCATTTTAGTTTTTTTCTTTTAAAGTATTTTATTGTCATTAAACCACATGAGAAGAAAGGAATTATGAACTTTTAGATCTAATCAAAGAATTTTTAAAGCATAAACAAACAGTTTATTTCAAATACTTTTTTTTTTTTTTTCAAAATTTATGACAATCCTTTATGCAGTTCTTTTTCTAATGCTGTTCTGCCTAGTCATTGCTGTAGAACTAAAGTAGACTGTTCATATGTTTTACATCATTGTTAAAAAGAATGAAAAATCTCCTTGAAGATACTGTATTACTTCTCATCAGCCCAGGAGATTAAAGGCATATGAAATTATTTCTAATTCACACACCAAAATTAAGTCAGGATCAGGCATTCTTATTTCCCTGATTATTTCTCCTATAGCCACTACTGGAGATTTCTGCTTCAGAACTTAATGAATAGCAAGTATACGCTGATCATTAAGACATTAAAGCAGTACAGGGAACATCTAATACAATCTTTAGATAATGCACAACTTATAGAATCATAGAATCACTAAGGTTGGAAAAGACCTCTAAGATCATCTAGTCCAACCAACATCCTATCACCACCATGCCCAATAAATCACGTGCCTAAGTGCCACATCTACATGTTTCTTGAACATCTCCAGAGATAGTGACTCCACCCCCACCCTGGGCAGCCTGTTCCAACGTCTGACCATTCTTTCTGAGAAGAATTTTTTCCTAATATCCACCCTGAATCGCTCCTCATGCAACTTGAGGCCATTACCTCTTATCACTAGTTACCTGGGAGAAGACACAGACCCCAACCTCACTATAACTTTCTTGAGAGCCATAAAAAATCACAGTCATAAAAGTCAGAGTAATAAAAAATCAATTTAAGTACCCAGCAGCGTACTTACAAGGAAACAAGTTACCAGTTGTGCTTGTATAGTGAAAGGATTATATCAAGTAAGAAACCATGAATGACAAAGGCTTTAGAGCAGAAATATAAGGCCACTCTATCCTCAAGAGAGTCAACAACTCCTCCCGATTCAGTATCATCTGCAAACCTACTTAGGATTCATTCAAGTTTGAGTCTTGTGTCCAGATCATTTATAAAATCATCAGAGGTGGCTCCAGAACAGAGCCCTTTGGAACCACAGTAGTGACTGGTCTGAAATTACCAAGTTTTCTTGCTTGCCATTCTTGAAAACTGGGACAAGATTTGCCAGCACTAGTCACCTGGGATCTCTTCATATTCCCAAGACCAGGAAAAAAAAAAAAAAAAAAAAAGACAAACAAGAGATGTCTCAAAATAACATCAGTCAGTTCTTAAGTGCACTCTGGGATGAATCCCATCAGGCTGCACAGACTTAGATGCATCAAACTGAAGCTGCAACTCCAGCATGAGTTTGGCTGGAAGGTCTCACAATAATAGTCCTCCATCTCAGGTCCCTGGGAGTCCCAGGGCCCATCACTGGTTTTGAAGACTGAAGAAAAGAAGGCATTAAACACCTGCTTTTTCCCTAACTGTGAGGTGACCAACCTAACAAATGTTATCTTTGGTCCTTCTTCCGCTGTTAACATGCTTTAAAAAAACAAATCTCCTGTCCCCCACAATATTGGGCAGCTTAAAATATAAGCATGTCAGAAGATTTTTAAAGCTTGAGATATCAGAAAAAGCCAATAGAGAAAAGCAGTAGAAATCTGATCTTGTGATTAGAAACATAATTAATAATGCAAGTAGAAATGTGAGACTATTATCTTCCCTGCTGCCTAACTAGCAATACTTATGCAAGTATTATTGATGAGTGAGAAATTTTGAAAGGTATTTGAGTTCAGAAATGAAAAGAATATTTCTCCAATAGATTTCCATAATGTACGTTATAGTCTCTCTAATAAAAAAAAATCTACTGCATGGATGCTTTCATAGAATCATTGAATTAACGTTCACCTAGTTTCAGCCTCCCTGTGGAGGGCAGGGTTGCCACCCACTAGATCAGCTGCCCAAGTCCACATCCAGCCTGGCCTTGAACACCTCCAGGGATGGGGTATCCACAGCCTCTCTAGGCAACCTATTCCAATGCCTCAGCACCCTCTGAGCAAAAAATTTCCTCCTAACATCTAACCTAAACCTTCCCTATTTTAGTATAAAAACATTCCCCTTTGTCCTATCACTGACAGACCATGTAAAAAGTCATTCTTCCTTCTGTTTATAATCTCCCTTCAAGTACTGGAAGGCCACAACGTGGTCCTCTCTGAAGACATCTCTTCTCTGGGCTGAATAATTCCAGTTTCTTCAGCCTTTCTTGGTAAGAGAGGTGCTCCAGCCCTCTGATCATCATTGTGGCCCTCCTCTGGACCTGCTCTGACAGCTGCACGTTGTCGTTCTTGGGCTGGGGGCCCCAGGCCTGGATGCAATAATTCATGTGGGGCCTCACGAGGGCAGAGCAGAGGGGGACAATCCCCTCCCTCTTTCTGCTGGCCACCCATCTTTTGGTGCAGCTCAGGATACAGTTGGTTTTCCAGGCTGCAAGAGCACACTCCTGGCTAATGTCAAGCATCTCATCAACCAGAAACCCCAAGTCTTTCTCTGCAGGGGTGCTCTCAATGAGTTCTTATCCCAGTCTGTACACATGTCTGGGATTGCCCCGACCCAAATGCAACACCTTGCACCTGGCCTTGTTGAACTTCATCAGGTTCCTGTGGACCCAATTTTCAAGCTTGTCTAGGACCTTCTGGATGGCATTCCTTCCTTCTATCATATTAATTTTGTCATATTGCTTATGGGAAATCATTTCTGGATTTAGATCATGATGTTGTAAATAACAGTACACCTCAATGATATCACAAAAAGAAGTGATTTAGAGGACTAACATAATAACAGACTCTGGAGTGGGCGATCTTTATATTTTAAAATCATATATATATTAGTCTGTTTACTTTGTAAATTCTCAATTTAACAATGAGAATGTAAAAAAATTAAAGAATAAGAATCCATGCTATACATTCACAGCTTTGCAACTGATGTGCATGAATTAGCCCATTGCTATTTCCATAGAAAATGAAATAACATACAGATTCAGTCTTCTCACTATCTAGTGTCCTGAAAAGTTTTATTGTACTCATTAAGTTTGGAACATAGATCTTTTTCTTATAACAAGAATTTGGAGTTCAAAATCTATTTTTGTGGCTTTATTAGTTGATAGATAAATGCATGGAAAAAAATATAAAATAGTGTCTAGCTTAACAAAGCCCATATATTGTCTCACTGAAAGATCATGATCTGTATTTCTTAGTACTCAAGCTCCAGTAGTAACAGGAACACTCAGTCTGTAGAAAATAAAATGACTATGGTATATTAAGGCTGATTGGTTAAATAGCTGGTGTTTAAAAAAAAAAAAAGAAAGAAAGAAAAAGAAAAAGACAGAAAGAAAGAAAGAAAAAATCCTATAGAAACAGTCTTAATTATCTGAATTGTGACTTACAGTCATTAGACCATTCATTACTGAGAACTGCTCTAACACCTGAAAATGTGTGACCATCACTCCTGTTCCCTCCATTGAGCGTCTAAAAGTAAAAATTTTCAAAATAAATCTCTTTTAGAAAACACTCATACAAATTTCTTGTAATGAACTCTTGTACATGATATGTGATTTTTGCTAAGACCTGTAGAACTCACGATACAGTTTATTAGATCTTCATAAAAGCTACTGAACCAGGGAATAGTGACAGGACTGAATCACCTCTTCAATCTATCAGGTCTCCTATTCAGGAAAATAAAAACGATTATAGATTTGTGGTGGTGGTAAGGTGCTGTTAAGGAGGGGAGGGGAAGAGGCAGAATCTGGGAGAAAAAAAAGGCAAGTAGTTGACAAAAGAATCACTGAAATTTGAAAAACTTTCAACACCAAATATTGCTGACAATATAAGTAAGCTCTACAAATCTAACTACAATTATCACCCTGATTTTGAGACACAGACGCCTATGACTTCTGGAAAATAGGCACTGGTCATGTATGAATCAACTGTACTGTTCATATGATATAAGTTGGTCTGCAAATACAAAATAAGTCCAACGTGTCAACAGTGCAGACTTCTATATATTAGGTCAAGTTTAGACTTCTTAGACTTTTTTGCCAAGACAACCAGGAAGATATTTCTCACGTTTTGTCACACAGACACTGAAGGGTAATATTCTAGCAGTTAAATCTGAAATGACACTTTCACTGAACAAAGTAATAAATCTAGAACAACTTACCACCTCACCACAGTGACTTCACAGCACAATCAATGACTGGAGGATGAAAAGTGTAAGACTCTTCAAGTTTTCCCTGAAAAAAATAAAATAAAAATAATAAGACATTTAATTTGCTTACCCATACTAATACCAATAGATCTTGAAGAGTTAAAGAAACAGAAAAAGTTAGCACAGTGAAGCTAAATAATTTCTACAAACAACTATCACTGAAAGGAAGTGGAGTTTCTCAAGCAACTCTGATGTGAAAGAATACAGAAAATAAAGTAAATGATCATATATTAAATTATATAAATCACATATTTTCTGATTAAAATATTCCTGCAACAACAATCGTGTATTTAATCACAGTATCTTAATTATTAATACTTTCTTGCTATGTGATTGTACTTTTGCAAAGTGCTAAGTTTAGTGTAAAAATCTAGCTTCATAACTGTATGGTATTCACATATTAAGTATGCAAGAGATACTATCAAAATCTTCAACACTTCCACAGACAGGATGTTAATCAGTAAATTATCATTTGTGAAACTAGAGTTTGTGAAAAAAGAATGGTAGCCTTGCCAATTCTAAAACTATCTACTTCCTTTTATTGAGCAAATGTCAATTTCTACCTTGTGGAGGTCCATTCTAACACACTTATTTGACACTTTGTCACTAGAGGTCAGGCTAATAGAAGATCTATAAACAACCTAAGCAAAAACTGGTGAAATTGTCAAATACACATTGAATGGAAGAATCATTTTTACAGGATACTTTTGAATGTTACTGCAGGAAGACGCAATTAAAAGCAACTTCCTTTTTAGTTGTATATAACTTCATACTTTGCTTTTGAATGTTAGGGATTCATTTTTCTGCTTGCTCCACACTACATTGCTCTGACTTCACAGTATTTGTAACATAGAAGGAAAAGATAATTGTTTATTGACCATAGTGTTGACATCAAGGAAAAGTATTCCTTTGTATTCTCAGTTTTAATTCCTCTCTTCTTATTACTCATACTTTCTACACTTTCTACTATTGTGGAATGCATTGACTTATTCACCCTTCAAGCAAAAACATATTTTAGTTGCTAGATACCCTTCAGTTAGAATCACATAACCATAGAATATCCTGAGTTGGAAGGGACCCAAAACGATCATGTAATCCAACTTCTGGCTCCACACAGGACTGGCTAAAAACTAAACCATGTGTCTAAGAGTATTTTCCAAATGCTTCTTGAACTTTGTCAGCTTGGGACCATAACCACTGCACTGGAGAGCCTGTTCCATGCCCACCACCTTTTGGTGGAGAACCTTTTGCTAACATACAACCTGACCCTCCCCCAATGCAGCTCCATGCCAATCCCTCGGGTCCTGTCCTTGTCACAGAGAGCAGAGATCAGTGCCTGCCTCTGCACTCCCCTGTGAAGAAGCTGTAGGCTACAATGAGACCACCCCTCAGCCTTCTCTGCTGTGGGTTGAACAAACTGAGGGCCCTCATCTACTCCTCACAAATCATGCTTTCACCACCTTTGTTGTCCTCCTTTGGACAATCTCTAATAGTTTTATCTCCCTCTTAAATTGTGGTGCAGAAAATCTTCTGTTAACTTATTTACTATGCATTCAAGTCTTGTGTCCAGATCGTGTATAACATTGAGAAAACTGGCTCCAGAATAGATGTCCTGAGAACCTCACTATTGGCTGGCCACCAGCCTGATGTAACTCCATTTACTATAATCCTATCAGTCCAATTCATGAGCCATGGATATTCACCCATCACATTATGTTTTTGTCTAGCTGTATGCTGGAGGTTCGGTGCAAAAGGATTATCATGGTTTTCTACAAGTATTCCATATCAAGATATCATCTAATAAGCTGACAAACGTGGGAGGGCTGCGGAGGGAAAACCATAGCCCCCAAAGTGCTCCTGTCCCTACCCACGTGGTTTCCAGATGCTGGGACCTCTCCCCTTTTGCCTCTGATTGCCATTATGGACAAACACGGCTAGGAGTGACGGCATCTGTGGACCAAGGGAGGGTGACGGATGTCATCTACCTGGACTTGTGCAAGGCCTTTGGCATGGTCCCATACCATATGCTTATCTCTAAACTGCAGAGATATGGATTTGATAGTTGGACTGTTCGTTGGATAAAGAACTGGCTGGAGGGTCGCAGCCAAAGGGTTGCAGTCAATGGCTCTACATCCAGGTGGAGGCCGGTCACGAGCGGTGTCCCCCAGGGGTCCGTCTTGGGACCGGTGCTCTTCAACAGCTTTATTGACAACTTAGATTATGGGATTGAGTGCACCCTCAGCAAGTTTGCTAATGATGCCAAGCTGAGTGGTGCAGTTGATACCCCTGGAGGAAGGGATGCCATCCAGAGGGACCAGGACAGGCTGGAAAAGTGGGCCCATGAGAACCTGATGAGGTTCAACAAGGCCAAGGGCAAGGTGTTGCACTTGGGTCAGGGCAGTCCCAGGTGTGTGTACAGACTGGGAGAAGAACTCACTGCGCGCAGCCCTGCAGAGAAGGACTTGGGCGTTGTGATTGATGAAAAAGCTGGACATGACCCGGCAGTGTGCTCTCGCAGACAGGAAGGCCAATGGCATCCTGGGCTGCATCAAGAGAGGGGTGGCCAGCAGGGAGAGGGAGGTGATCGNAAGTGAGAAACAATACTTTCACAGTATTCTTCAATGAATTTACTTCCATGGCATTCCAGTAACACAGTAGAAGAATGTCATCCTCATTTGCCAATGACAAACCCAAGAGCGGTTATGTTTGTGGTCACACAAAGGGTCTAGGAGAACAGAGTATC
Organism: Alectura lathami; assembly: GCA_013399715.1. Lineage (NCBI taxonomy): Eukaryota > Metazoa > Chordata > Aves > Galliformes > Megapodiidae > Alectura > Alectura lathami. The sequence continues at coordinate 43,193 of VXAV01007784.1, read as the reverse complement.
TCACAGTCTGTCTCCAGAATCCACTGGCAGCCACTGTCATGGTCCATGTCTTTTCTCTCTGGAATCTGTAAAACTGTGAGATGTGGGCTTAGAGACAAGAGTTAGTTGGCTGTGATATTTACTTTAAGATTTTTTAAACCTTGATGCAGGAAACACATGTTCAAGGCCAGGCTGGATGGGCTCCTGGGCAGTTTGATCTAGTGATCCAGTGGTTGGCAACCCTGTCCACGGCAAGGGAGTTGGAACTAGATGGTCTTTGAGGTCCCTTCCAACCCAAGCCATTCTATGATTCTATGATTCTATGATTCTATGATTCTATGATGTCTTCGTTTGCAGATTTTTTTTCCTTGTTAAAAGTAACAAACTGTAAAGAAGAGTAACCTGCAAGAGAATCATATCCCTGTGTTTTGAGCATTTATTTAAGATGATCATGGAATCATAGAATCATAGAATCATAGAATGGCTTGGGTTGGAAGGGACCTCAAAGACCATCTAGTTCCAACTCCCTTGCCGTGGACAGGGTTGCCAACCACTGGATCACTAGATCAAACTGCCCAGGAGCCCATCCAGCCTGGCCTTGAACATGTGTTTCCTGCATCAAGGTTTAAAAAATCTTAAAGTAAATATCACAGCCAACTAACTCTTGTCTCTAAGCCCACATCTCACAGTTTTACAGATTCCAGAGAGAAAAGACATGGACCATGACAGTGGCTGCCAGTGGATTCTGGAGACAGACTGTGAGATACTCTGTTCTCCTAGACCCTTTGTGTGACCACAAACATAACCGCTCTTGGGTTTGTCATTGGCAAATGAGGATGACATTCTTCTACTGTGTTACTGGAATGCCATGGAAGTAAATTCATTGAAGAATACTGTGAAAGTATTGTTTCTCACTTCAATTTAATTTCATTAAGGTAATTTTCTTGTGTTTGTCCCTTTGTCTCATATGAAAAAGCAACAACAAAATTGACATTTATTGTATGATTTCATGCCTTAGATATGCAAAGCTAACAGTTACCAGAGAAAAGAGAGCCTGCCCTCTTTCCATGTGCTATACCCTTTTCACTGTCACTCCTCCAATACGTGTTGAATGCATCTAGACAGTTCAGCACTGATACTTAAAAAGGGGCCTGTAATTTTCTTCATGTTTACCTTTCTGATGAAAGTCTGATGTCCCTTTCACGAATAAAGGGAAAGGGACAGAAGAATATCAACTGAGACTTTTATTTTGTTGATAATGTGATGTCTTGGTTTTGGCCCGTATAGAATTAACTTTCTTAACAGTAATTAGTATGATGCCTTATTTTTGATTTAGGATGAAAATAATGTTGATAACATCATTTTAGTGGTTACTGAGCAGTGCTCAGTGCTGAGTCAAGGACTTTTGGCTTCTCGTACTGCCTTACCAGTGAGTAAGCTGGGTGTGCACAAGAAACTGGAAGGGGACAGAGCCAGGACATCCGAGACAAGATGGCCAAAATTTCCATACCATATTCCATCATACTGAATGAAAAAAACTAGAAGTAACTTCACCAAGGGGGCTGCTATTGCTTTGGAGATTAGCTAGCGATTAGTTGGTGGGTAGTGAGCAGTTGCATTGTTCATCATACTGTTAGGAAATATTAGATTGCTTTCCCCCTGCCTAATGAATATTAGTGAATGGTATGATTGTGCACATGGCTATGCCACAGGGTAGAAGATGAGGTCATATAAGGACTTATAATGTATGAACTAGAAACCACTTGGGTTCTCTAGTAAAGAATGATGCATCTGTATTCAATAAATGAATAAATAAATAAGTGCTGAGAAGAAAAGGAATCAAGATCAATACCAAAATCCTGACAGGTCTTTAAGTATATGCCAACATGGTACAAACAGCTATCATGCTGAGATATCCAGGCTAGATCTTAGTAACGTAATTTACACGCCAGATGCTGTATAATCGCATCAGCATAACAGTCCATAACATGGGCTACACCCAGACCAAAAAAAAAAAGTATATTAAAAAAAAAAAAAAAACTTAAAAAAA
>VXAV01007784.1:5562-17706 GCA_013399715.1 Alectura lathami | reverse complement strand
TACTGCCCTCTGTGTAGATTTTGTTCCACTCACCACCATCCTCTAAGCCAACCTATAATGCAACAGCTTTTCTATGAAGATATCATGGGAGATAGTGTCAAATACTTTACTAAAGTATAGGCAGACAACATCCACTACTCTCCCCTCATATACCAAGCCTACTATTTCATCATGGACATTTTTCAAGTTGATCAGGCATGACTTCCCCTTGGTGAAGCCATACTGATTACTATTATTTTCTTGTATTTCATGTGCCCAGAAATGGTTTGCAGGATTTGCTGTCACATCATCTCCCCAGGAATAGGCGTGAAGCCTACTTTCCTACAGTTCCCTGGGTGCTTTTACCTGCTGCTTTTGAAGCATCTCTGTCAGTCACCATAATTTTCTAAGATTATTGGGAGTATCTTTGAAATGACAGTAGACATAATGCAGTTCCCTCAGCACTTGTGTGTGCTTCTCCTCATGGCTCACAGATTTATGAATGACCAGTTTTATTAGGTTTTCTCTAGCCTGAACTTATTCCAACACTGCTATGCTTTCCCCGTTCCAGACATTTCCCGTTGTCTGCAGAACCTGTTATTTCTGAAGCTCAATCTGAAGCAAAAGAATGTATACGGTATTTCAGCTTTTTCCATGTCCTGTGCCTGTGCCACCAGCTTCCCTGTCTTATTCAGCAGTGAAACCACATTTTCTTGGTCATCCTTTTTCTGCTGATGTACTTAAGGTCCTTCTTACCGCCTTTGACATCTCTTCCTAGATTATATTCTAGCTAGGCTTTTACTCTCCTTCCTGTTGGGCTACACTGCTCTTGAGCTTTGAGGCCATGATCCTTGAATATCAACTATCTTTCTCGGATTCTTTTTTTCCACCATGACCTTATCCCATGGGTTTTTCAAACAGAGCCTTGAAGAAGCCAAATGTTGCTAACCTGAAGTCCAGAGTCATGACATTTCTTTTTGCTGTGCTCTTTCCTCTTGGGATCCTGAACTCTGCCATTTCCTGGTCATTGCAGCCAGACTTTGACCGCTATCTTTGACCATCACATCCTCAATGAGCCCTTACTTCTTTGTGATTACAAGGTTCAGTACAGCATCTCTCCTCATTGGCTTCTCTGGCACTTGAGTCAAGACAATGTCCTTGGCAGTTTTCAGGAGGCTTCTGGATTTTTTATGCCTTGCTGTGCTGCCTTTCCAACAAATATTGGGGTAGCTGAAGTCCTCCATGAGGACTAGAGCATCCAAACATGCAGCTCCTTCTAGCTTTCTGTAGAAGGCCCCATCTGCTTGTTCTTCTTTATCAGGTAGTCTAGAATAGATATCCACTGACACCTTACCCAGGAACACTGGTATACAGGAACTTCAGAGAGGCACACTGGCATGAGACTTTTCCAGAAAGTGCCTAGGTGCTACAAATATAAAAATACATTGTGGGATCTAACACAACATTTTAAATGTGAGTCATGGCATACACGACATAAGATCTTCAAGGAAGTAGACTCCACAACTCCTCTGGGCAACTTGTGCCAGTGCTCATTCATCCTCACAGTGGAGAAGAATTTCCTGATGCTCAGATAGAACCTTCAGTGTCTCAGTTTGTGCCCATTGCCTCCTGCACTGTCACTGCATGTCAATGAAAAGAACATGGCTCCATCTTCTTTGCACCCTCCCTTCTTGTATCTCTATACATTGATAAGATCTTCTCTTCACGAGGCTAAGCACTTCATTTCTCTCAGCCTTACCTCATATGGGAGATAATCCAAATCCTTCACCACTTTCATGGTCCTTCACTGGACTCTGTCCATTATGTCCAAGTCTCCTGTACTGAGAAACCCAGAACTGGAAACTGTACTTCAGGTGTGGCTTCACCAGTGCTGACTTGCAGGCAATAGAAGATCTGAAGCTCACTACACTCCAACTGAAAAGGAGACATTAGCAGCATATGAGGGAGTCCGAGCTGCTTCAGAAGTGATTGGTACTGAAGCACAGCTCACTTTGGCACTTCAGCTACTGGTGCTGAACTGGATGTTCAAAGAAAAGGTCCCTCCACACACGATGCTACTGATGAAGCTTGGAGTAAATAGGTTGCATTGACTATACAGTGAGCTCAGATGGGAAACCTCAATCATCCAGGAATTTTGGAAGTTATCATGGACTGGCCTGAAGGTAAAAGCTTTGGAACACCACCAGAGGAGGGAACAATGCACGCTAAAGAGTCCCCACCACATAATGAATTATCAGAGAATGAAAAGAAATATGCCTTGTTCACTGATGGTTGCTAAGTGGGCTCACGACACCTCGGGCCATCAAGGAAGAGATGCAACATACAGGTTTGCTCAGGATCGAGGGGTGGACTTAACCATGGACGCTATTGCCCAGGTTATTCATGAATGTGAAACATGCGCTTACAATGGTGGAAGAAACCACTGGATGGCTGGAAACATATCCCATGCCCCATGTCACTGCCTGAAACACTATATTAGGCCTTGAAAAGCAAGTTTTGTGGCGACTCACCCTAATGCAGCCCAGAAAGATGTTGACCTTTCTTTGCAGCAAAGGCATATTGTTGGTTCATACCCATCTTGAATCGAGTGCTTTTCTTCAAAGTTGTCCTCCATCTGGGTCACTCCCAGCATGTGCATGGAATTTGCACATCTTAGACTACACGAAGTTGCTGTCAGCCTATTTCTCTTGCTTACTGAGATGTCTTTGAATGGTAACATAGCTGTCTAGAGTGTGAGCCACTCAAGCTTTGTGTCATCTGCAAAGTTGCTGAGGGTGTACTCTGCCTCAATATCCTGATCATTAACGAAGATGTTAAACAGGACTGGCCCATGGCATACACTTCCATGCCTATAAGAATCAAACTTAAGACAGTGCCAAACGCCTTACTGCAGTGGAAGTAGACAGTATCTACTGCTTTCTCCACATCTCCCAAGCCTGTTATTTCACTGTAGAAGCTTGTCAAGTTGTTCGTTTATATCTTTTGAAATAAACAGAATTTGACTTGAATTAACATCAATTCAATATCACATTAAATTTTCTTACTGTGTTCTGTTTTATTCTGCTATTAAGGATTTACCCTTTATGTAAATAAAAAAGCTACTTTTTACAGCAACATTTAAAATATCTACTGAGCAAAGTCAGCATGTTAATAGTTCCAATTTATGCTCCAAATGATCAATTTGCTACTAAAGAGTGATTTTTTTGTTTGTTTTGTTTCATTTTGTTTTTTAAGACCTTGGCTTTACTCTTTGATTCCCACCAGTACAACAGCAAAGTATTTTGTGGAACAAATATTATAGTCATAATGAATTTTGTCTCATTAAGCATTTCAGTGGAAAATGTACAAAAGTTACTCTTTCTTATACACTAGCATTGAAGGCCTCTGGATACAAGATACAAATGACCCATAGTCCTTACATAAACAAAATTTCCACTTAGTCATGTACAGGTTTGCTTATGGAGTGCACATCAGAGCCTTATAAACTGCAGAAGTAAAGATTCCTGTCTGCTTACATATCAAAGGTAATATTTTTAGCTGCCAAAACTTTTCAGGTATTTTGCAAAGTAAGCTGTGATAGTGTACTGAAAGTAATAAGATGCTCCTGTCTAATATTGTACAGGCACAGCAGACGACAGATAAAATATCACTCTAATATGTTTTTGTCAAATTTAAATATTTCATATGAAACAGGAACTCTTCCAGTAAAGTCAATTTTTTGTAGTCATCTGTTTCACAAGAAACAGACTGGGGTAGTATTTTAAACCAATTTCTTACGCTTAACAAAAAGAGTACTCAAACTTCAAGGAAAAGTCCTATTCTATAGTTCAGTATTTGGGTTTTCCTGCTATATTACCAGAGTCATATACAAAGTTCAAAATCTTTATAGACTTTAACCAAAAAAAAGCAGACTGACCAAGAACCAAACCTCTTAAAAATTAGATTTATGTAAAATTCAGCATTTGCTCAACAAAGAGATTCCTCACTTGTTAGGGAACAAATCTTCCCTGATCTAAAAGATACTTATTTCCCAGTTTAAGTCTATAGAATCGTAGAATCATAGGGTCATCCAAGTTGGAAGAGACCATTGAAGGTCATCTAGTCCAACTCCCCCGCAGTGAACAGTGACATCTACAGCTAGATCAGGTTGATCAGAGCCCTGTCCATCCTGACCTTGAAGGTCTCCAGGGATGAGGCATCCACCACCTCTATGGGCAACCTCTTCCAGGGCTTCACTACCCTTACTGTAAAAAACTTTTTCTTTATATGTAGGTGAAATCTACCCTCTCTCAGTTTAAAACCATTCCCCCTAGTCCTATCACAACAGATCCTGCTAAAGAGTCTGTGCCCTTCTTTCTTGTAGCCCCCCTTAAGATACTGAAAGGCTGCTATCAGGTCTCCCTGGAGACTTATCTTCTCCAAGGCTGAACAGGCCCAACTCTCAGCCTGTCCTCACAGGGCAGGTGTTCCATCCCTTGAATCATTGTTGTGGCCCTCCTCTGGACGTGCTCCAACAGGTCCATGTCCCTCCTGTCCTGAGGACTCCACATCTGGACACAGTGCTCCAGGTGGGGTCTCACCAGCACACAGATTAAACGGGCAGGATAACCTCCCTTGCCCTGCTGGGGGCAAAGAAGCCCTGCCACGCTTCTTTTGATGCAGCCCAGGATACGGCTGGCTTTCTGGGCTGCGAGGGCACACTGCTGGCTCATGTCCAGCTTGTCATCCACCAGCACCCCCAAGTCCCTTTTGGCAGGGCTCAATCCATCCCTCAGCTTGCACTGATTGTGGTGGTTGCCGCGATCCAGGAGCAAGATCTTGCGTTTCGCTTTGTTGAAGCTCATGAGAAATTTTCAGGCAGGAAGATATTCACATGGATCTGGAAAATCCAGAAAAATAACAGACCTATCACTGAACTGAGAAAACTGCCCCTGAACTAACACTTGTACTATACATTACAGCACTTGACATAATGGGGATCCCTCCTTCATCTTTTTATTTATTTAATTATTATTATTATCATTTAGAGCATTAAATCCCGCTTCCCTTCAGCCATGGAAGACTACTATATAAAATCAGAAACAAATCTGTCTAGAGAAAATATGATACATTCAACACTGATAGGTTGAATGTTTCAAGTTATGAAGATACCTTAATCAAATTTTCAATTTCTGAAATGTGTCATTCTTGTAGTGTTGTAAGAGATATCTATAATCACGTTTGGTGTACATAAAACAAGATTTTGCAAAACTTGATTTCTCTGGAACTACATTTAGGATTTAAGAATTTAAAATAATGGGCCTTATAGCCCCATCACAGTCTGCTGTGGTGACAGTAAGGTCATTTCCAGGGTTTGAGAATTTCAAAAATGTTTTGACAAGCAGTAGTGAAAGCTTCCAAGCCAGTTCCACTTCCATGAAAAGTGTCACATTTTGTTTTTAATATGCATCGATAATCATTAATTTCTTCACAAGAAGGAGAATCAGTATTTCCAATTTATTTTTCATTACAAAGAACTGTCAGGTTGATAAAATGCTGTATTTTAATTGTATATTCACTTCAATACTAAACACAGTGAAGAGTTCATATTCACATACTGCTGTACTTCATAACAGGTAGTGCTAATAACATTTGTGTGCATATTGCTACTTGCTTTATTCAGCATGTAAACAAGCATCTACATACCATATGCAATCAGATACTGTAATTTTACTGCATTAGCCATATTTTCTCAATTAAATGTTTACACTGTGAAAAAAAAAAAATAATACCTCTTGCCAAATTATTGATTTATAGGTCTTAATGGATAGTGCCACACTCAGGTCTTTGGGTTCTATGATCTTGGATGCACCTTTGAGAGACTGGGCAAGTTGTTGCCAGATGGCACAAAAGTGACCAGATGGGGCAAGCTGGCTAGACTGATTAGCTGAGCTTTAAACTAGATTTGATGGTAAAAGAGAATGTTCTTCTAAGCGACAGAGAAGAGCCAGGGATAACAGTCATTTTAGGAAGCAGCAGAGAAGAAACCTGTAATTGTCCCAAAGGAATTTGGGAGTGCTTCTCTACAAAGGTAACATGTTTGACAGACCAGCTAAAGTTCCTCTATGCCAATGCACTCAACACAGGAAATAAGCAGGCGGAGTTGGAAACTGCAGTGCAATTATAAAACTATGAACTAATTGCTATCACAGAAACATGCTGGTATGAATCACACAACTGGAATAGTACAATTGAGAGTTACAAGGTTTTTGGGAAACACAGGTAGGGAAGAAGGGGTAGAATTTTTGCCCTCTATGTTAAGAAATGGATCTATTGTGAAGAGCTGCCTGTGAGAAACAGCCACAAACAGGTTGAGTTCTTGCAGGTAAAAATTAAGGACCAGATCAATAAAGGATGTCTGGTGGCTGGAGTCTACAACAGGCCACCTGATCAAGGGCAGCCTTTTGACGAGGTCTTCTTGCTTCAGCTACAGGAAGTGTTGTGCTCATAGGCTCTCAACATGATGGGGGATTTCAATCACCCAGATGTCTGCTGCAAGCAATCCAGGAGACTCCCAGAGTGTGTTGAGGATAACTCTCTGGTCCAGACACTAGAGAAAATAATGAGAGGGACATTACTGGACCTGGTGATCTCAAATGCAGAAGAGCTCATTAAAAAGATTAAGGTTTTCTGGGCCAAGAGGTTAAGAGGCAGTCTGGGCTGTAGTGACCATGCCCTGCTCTCAAGGAATATAGGCCTGGCAAAACGCAGTCAGGAACCTGAAATTTGGAAGAGTGAACTTCCACCTGTTTCAGGAATTAGCCTTTGGGAAACTGTTGAGAGGGACACAAAGGAACACAACAGAATTGGTAACTCTATAATGATGCCTTTCTTAGATCACAAGAGTTCTACATTCCCCAGTGTAAGAATTCAAGCAAGAAAGGCGGGAAGCCAGCAGGGCTAAGTGAGGATCTGCTGGCCAAACTAAGGTAAGAAGAAAGTGCACAGGCAGTACAGGGATTCTTTACAGACGCGCAGAGATGGGATCAGAAAAGCCACTGCACTAAACTTGGCAAGGGATGTGAAAAACAACAAAAAGAGATTCTATAGGTATATTTGTCAAAAGAGAAAAGCCAGAGAGAATGTACCTCTCCTGAGATGAGAGGGAAGAACTGGCAACAACAAACAGGGAGAAAGCCTGATGAGGTTCAACAAGACCAAGTGCAAGGTGTTGCACTTGGGTCGGGGCAGTCCCAGGTATGTGTACACACTGGGAGAAGAACTTCTTGAGAGCAGCCCTGTGGAGAAGGACTTGGGCATTCTGATCAATGAAAAGCTGGACATGAGCGAGCAGTGCTCTCTTGCAGCCAGGAAAGCCAATGGCATCCTGGGTGCATCAAGAGGGGTCGCCAGCAGGGAGAGGGAAGTGATCGTCCCCCTCTACTCTGCCCTTGGAAGGCCTCACCTGGAGTACTGTGTCCAGGCCTGGGGCCCCCAGTACAGAAAGGATGTGGAGTTGTTGGAGCGGGTCTAGAGGAGGGCCACCAAAATGATCAGAGGGCTGGAGCACCTCTCCTATGAGGAAAGGTTGAGGAAGTTGGGACTGTTTAGCTTGGAAAAGAGAAGGCTTCAGGGACAACTCATTGCGGCCTTCCAATACTTAAAATGAGCTTACAGGCAGGAGGGAGAAAGACTTCTTACATGGGTGGAAAATGGTAGGAGAAGGGAGAATGCGCTAAACCTGAAAGAAGGGAGGTTTAGGTTGGATGTCAGGAAGAAATTCTTCACTGAGAGAGTGGTGAGGTGCTGGAACAGGCTGCCCAGAGAAGCTGTGGCTGCCCCATCCCTGGATGTGTTCAAGGCCAGTCTGGATGTGTTCCTGGGCAGTCGGATCTAGTGAGCTAGTGGCTGGCAGCCCTGTCCACAGCAGGGGGGCTGGAACTAGATGATCTTTGAGGTCCCTTCCAACCCAAGCCATTCTGTGATTCTATAATAAGGCTGAGGTACTCAACAAGTTATTTGCCTCTGTCTTCACTGACAGTCAGTCTTCCCAAGTCTTTCACATCCCTGAACATCTGGACAGGGTCTGGGGAAGAAGAAGTCCTCACACTGTAAGCAAAGAACAAGACAACCTGGTGAGACTGAATGTGTACAAGTCTATGGGTCTTGATGATGTACGTCCCAGTGCCCTGAACAATCTGGCTGATGTAGTTGCCAAGCCACCCTCCACCATATTCAAAAAATCTTCATTGTCTGATGAAATCCCCAGTGACTTGTAAAAGGGAAACATCAGTCACATTTTTAAGAAAGGGAGATAGGAAGATCTGGAAAACTACAGGCTGGTGAGCCTTATGTCTGTGCCTTGGAAGATCATGGAACAGATGCTCCTGGGATACCTCCTTCATGTTAAGGTACATGCAAGATATGTAGGTGATCCGAGACTGCCAGTATGGCTTCACAAAATGCAAATTGTGCCGGATCCATCTGGTGGTCTTCTGTGATGGAGGGACAGCATCAGTGGAAAAATGAAGAGCAACTGATGTTGTCTACCTGGACTTCTGTATGGTCTTATGCTACATTCTTATCTCTACATTGAAGACAGATGGGCAGGTAAGACGTATATGGGAGAATATTCTATAATGGTCATCATATGATCCAGGGGCCATGAAAATTTGAGAGGGAAAGGGAAAGAGAATATTATTATTATTTATTATATGTATTATTATTATTATATAATATTATAATAATATAATAATAGAATATTATTATATGTACCTCTCACACCCCTTTTCTCTTCTGGACAGTATGAATAGGAGAATCTTAATATAGTAAACCCTTAAAAATAAATATCTTGACCTGGTCAGTATAATCCTTATTCCTACCATAGCCTAAAATACAGAAGTCCAGCTCTATTTTTATCAGATATAAATATTTCTAAGCAGACGAAGTCAGGAAAGCAAAAAATAAACAAACAAAAATGTTTCCGTTTCTGTTTCTTAAAGATGAAAATTCTGCATTTCTAATAATAAATTATACGAAAAAATAAAACAAACAAAGAAACAAAGCCAAACTAACCAAAGACCAGCTCTCCACATCATGTATGTACAAAAATAACTCCCTCCAAACTAACGGAAAACAAATCAAAATGTACAAACATCTAAAGCAATAAAAGTTGAGTAAAGCAGAGATACTGGTATATTCCTCAAAACAGACATAGCAAAGTTTCTTTAAGGAATTTTTAGTAACTGCTAAAAGGTGACACCTACATTATTTTCTACACGGATGTAACATTATGATCTGTCACTATGAGTCCTAGATACTTTGATAATTAAAACAAGTTTTTTATTATAAGTGGTAAGCAGATTGCAATGAAATAAATTAGTAGCAGAAATGATCCACAGCATATGCCTCATCATCCTAAGTTGGCAAGAGCTTGTTAGTACTGGGGGAACAGGAGGTAAGCCTGTACATAGGAAAAGAGGCTAGTATTAGATGGACCTACATCATGTATGTTGGTTGAGCAAAGGGAAAACAGATATTCTGCAATCTATTTATACCTTAAATCCCCATATCTATCCTACCATGCTTCTTTCAGAACTTCAAGAAACTCATTTTGAGGGAAATATAACAGAAATGGTGGATTATTCTCCTGCTTTCTGAGTCTAATGTCAATATATGTCTAACAACATGTGATACATATTTTGCAGGTAAGAGGTATAATCTTGACAACAAGAAATTCTAGATTAGATTAAGTAACACTTAAAAAAAGATATTGATATAATCTCCAGATTTCTTAAGTACCTATAAATAAATTCTATACACAAATATTAGCAGAGTGCTGTAAATTATCACAAAATTGGCAGACCTTCCTTTTGGATAAATTTACTAAACAGCTACATTTTGAAAACTATATAAAATTCTGCTAGCTCATCTCTACATCTATCATATTTCTATCAGGATATAATCTCTAAAATATGTACAAAAAAAAGACTTTGATACAGAGCACCTTCTGTACTTATTAGAATAAAAAATCTGGTTAAAGAAAACTGTGAAAGAGAAAGATAGCATCAATAGCAGAGAAACTAACAAATTAACTGCTGAGTTAGTAAGATCACTGTAGTTTGTATATTATCTTGGAGAATATAAAAAACATTTAATTTTACCTATCCACAGCAGGAACAATGCCATTACATAAGGAATTAAACCTCACAGCTTCTGGTGCTCAGCAATTCTTGCACTTAGGCATTCACTTTAATTTTATGCTAGCTGCACTGCAGTAAAGACATTTGCCTGGAGAAAGTCAGCACACTAATAGGTGCTAATATCTGCAAGTAATTGTGTAAGTGTGTACATAAAATAATCAAGTAAATTCTGCTGTTAATTTCAAGGTCTGCTCTAGTAAGTTAGAGTTGATTTTGAGGTTATACTAAAGCCCAGATCTACTGATCAATGCTGGTATTGAATTCTCCAGCTCATATTCTTGCATCAATCCTAGGTGAGCACTCTGCGCATTCAGCCTATCTTTCAGGCACTATCAGCCTCACCCCTGCAGCACATCCTCCTGTGATCACCCCCCATGTATGTTTGGAACATTTGTGTACATAAAGTGCTTACTGATGTGAAGTCAGCTCCCAAGACCTACTACCGGACTTTCAATTTGTGTGTTCCCAACTGGTCGTGGCTGAAGAAGATTTCTTAGGACTGGACATAGAGTTCTGCCTAGGTATATTTAAAGTTAACCCACTTTTCAGTATGGGCTTCAGCTATGACTGAACTGCAGCTGATAGTTTTGAGGACTTGTTTTTAGCAACTGGGTGTCATGCCTACATTTACAAGTACATTTGGTGCAATAATGTGTCAAGCCAGACGTTCCATACACTGTGAATTTGGACCTTTTATCACAATTTTTCTGATGTAGAGAAATGTCAGGTGCTATTGTGGTTCTCCAGCATGATGTCAGAAATATTGATACATCCCACCCTTAATGCCACAAAAACTCTAATCTTTCAATTATGATTTATTAAAACTCAGCAGAGAAAAAATATTGCTGATGTCTTAAATCAACTCCTCTAACTCAAGCTCAGAATCTAAAATTTTGATCCATATTCAGTTACCAACAATCCAAATTTTGTTTTCAATTTAATAAATTCTATTAAAGAATTATCATTATATTTTTTATACTAAAATTAAAACAATACCCAAGTCATAACTGTAATTCATATGTAGATAAGGGGTGCACCTGATCATTAATGAGGTCTGTATTTGAACATTGGGCAACAGATGTTATGCAACTTGACCACTAAAATGCATATTTGAAATAAAGTTTTATTTTTTAAAATGAAATGGTTTATTTGTGGCATAAATAATTATGGCACCAAAAATAGAAACTGTATTATAATTTAGTTCTATTTGTTTAAGGCTACATTGGTGGGAACAGAATCAATAGAATCTGGGTATTATGAGAGCAAGTCCAATCATTTTTCCCCACTAATAGATGTCTAATTAAGTGTTTACGTACGAAAGGGAAATATGTGAGAATGATACATCTGAAGTTATCGGCACCTTCTTTAGCGATTTACAACAAATTTTATGTGTGTCTAAATTATACTTTCATCTGAAATGATGCAAAGTTGTAGAGTAACATAAGTATTTTTAAATATAAGTATTTATGTACATCCTAGCTATCATTTATGAGAATACTTCAAGAGGATTTAAACCATTGTGGTATTTTTCTTAATTTATATGACTAGTTTGCTCTAAGAAATAACAACCTTCAGCTAATTCACCTGTAAACTTCCTATAATCTGTAAATATATACTGCAGCCTAGGGTGTTACACTGGATGAAATTTTCTTTGTGAGAGGAAAATAAAAAGCTGTGAACAAACTACGAAATTCAGAAAACATTTGTAATGATGAAGAAGGGGACAGTGTATAAAACTTGAAGAATTTACTAGTAAGTACCTTAGAAATTAGATCAGTTTTATTATCATCAGTATTAAAGAAAAAAAAAGGGGGCATCAATATTCTGGTAGGTCATGATGAAAAGCTGGCTGATATGGAATAAATATGAAGTCAAACATGTAGCTCTTATAGACTGTGATCACTAATGTAAAAATTAATTGTACATCTGGGAACAGCACCAAAACCAAACAAAGAAATAAAAT
>VXAV01007782.1:104561-118015 GCA_013399715.1 Alectura lathami | reverse complement strand
TTCCATTCTCTTCCTTAAACTCTGTTCTCAACCATGACACTCAGCTGCACAGCACCGCAGTAAAGGCAGAGCTGGAGCTTCTTTCACTGTGGTCCAGTTTCTCCTTGAGAACATCTTGGCTGCTTCCAGATCCATGTACTCCACACATGTAAACATTTATATTTAGGCATAAATCCAAATTTAAAATACTACAACCAACAGAAGAAACAAAATTGATGCAACAGCTTCTGACTTAGGACTCTTGATTTATATTATGAAAAGCTTGATCTTGGACTTCTCTCCCAGGCTGGTTTCCCATGTTATTGGCAGGAAACTTAAGGCAAGTATTAGCTTAGTAAGATGTTATTTGGTGTAAAATTTAGTAGGTTATAGGGTTCTGTTTGGATTTTTTTAAGAAATGGATTTGAAGTTTGATTTATTTCAGAGTTTAAGGGGAAAAAAAAATAAATAAAAAGATGGAAGAGTTGTTAACGTTGCTTTCCAAATTAAAGTGCTAAGCAGTTCCTGGAAATCCGTTGCATTTTTAGTCTCTTTCAAAGGGAAGTCTTTTCTGTGGTTCCTTGCCAATATATAGGATTTAAGCAAATTCACACAAATAAGAGAAGATTTCCCTACCATCATTCATACAAAATGCATGAAGATCTGAATAAAAGGAAAAAATAGAATTATTGACAAAGAAAAGATACATAACAAAGAATTATACAGACATGCATTGCAAAAAAAAAAGTTTCTTGACATCTTTGGGCTTGAACTTGCCATTAACCGAAGTAGATGCATACAGTCTTGCAAAAGCAAGGCTTTCCTTGCATTTTTCTTCTTTCCTTTTATGAAACTGGAAAACAATCATGCATCTTTAAAAAATTATTTTCTTCTCTATTCGTATGTTTTTGATAGGCCAGCTGTAGAGACAGGCTTGTCTTTCTGAAACAGGAAAGATTTTTGAAAGAGTCTTGGATCACGTGGCTTGTTGTGATGAAAATATAGGAACTAACTCTTCAACAGTTGGTACCTAACCATAATGCCCTTTAAATAAATGAGATGACTAGGATTTTTTTTATTTTTAATTTTTTTTTTTAATTTTAGGGCATTTACGTCAAAACAGAGATGCCAACAGCCAAAGGAAAGTTTTGACAACTTGAAATAACTCATTAAAAAGCAAAGTCTTTAATTTTGGCTCAGTTTGTCCTCTTCCAAGTCCAAAACAGAGAGAACGCTTTTAGAAAAAGCCCATGGTGTTTAGAAAATAGAATTTTTAAAGAAAAATTGAGACGTAGGTTTTTTTTTTTTTTTGGCAGGGGAGAGGGAGTACTTTTTGATGCAATTTTTTTCATAAGCAAAATAAAACTTGTATTCTCTAGTTCTAAGTAAGGTAAAAAGAAAACAAATATGTATTATTAGGTTCTGCTCTCTCTCAAGGTGCCTTTTCTCTCCTCTGTGTATGCTATTTAAGTTCAGATCTTGAGGGGAAATACCTGCTAACTTCTAACACAGAGGAGCTTACCCGTAACTCTCTGCAAATAATAACTGATGCGTGGGGACTCTGGCACAATTCCCTCTTAATGATCCGCTTCTGTGGTGACTGGGCTGTTAGTTACTGTTGTATGCCAGAAATAGCCAGAGTGCAGCTCCTAAATGCATTACTGTTGTGCAGAGGGTGTGTCTACCGTGCAGTCAGCTTTGCGTGGCTTGGGTCAGCTGAACTTGGGCAGATCTTTGCTGTAAGCGTAAGGATTTATTCTGGTGAGAGCTAGTTGTGTCAGTGGCCACCAGGTATCCTTCTGTGCTTGGCTTTGCCTCTCTGTAATTTTTGAGCCTGGGCTGTAGATTTGTGTTCGGGTTCCAGAGGTCCCTGATGGGAGTTCCCTTCGTTGCAGGCCCTTGCTCCATTGCCTTCATGAGAGAGCTCAGATCTGCTGAGTTAGCTGCATTTCTGCAGGAAAAAGGAAATGAGGCTTAGAGATATCTGTATGCAATCTTGGAAGACTCTGTCTCTGTATTTCAGATGGCCTGTCTCCAGAACACTCAAAGCTGCCCTCTGCTCTTAATTACGTTGGAAATTCAGCCTTGGGCACAGAGGCAGAAGGAGTTCCAGCACACAGTAAAAAGGCTCACTCAAGCCTTCTCAGACAGAGACCACAGCAAATATCAAACAACCAACCTGTTTACTCAGATAAAACAATTTAGTGTCTGGGAATGATAAACTGGGAAATTTTATTTTTCTTCTGCTTTATGAATTTGAACATACACTCAGAGGATGAGATGTACTGATTCTAAAATCTCACAGAAGATTGTGAGCAGCAGCAAGACCCCTCAGAAGGATACCTTTTAGAGTTTACTCAAGAGAGTGTTACTAGTATCACAATACTTCCTTCAAGTAATAAATCAGTTTCGAAGGCAAAGAATTTTCTGAGAAATGTTTTGTTGCTGTATTTTAATGCTGTTTCAATTTCAACTCAAAGATAATTTAATATGTATTAGAAGTAGAAATGGAATTAACATCTGGAAAAAAATAATTTCTCACCATATTCTAATAGAATAAAAGAAAAAACAGTAAACACATGAACATATTTATTTTAAGCTACCTAATTCCTCAGCTATAAGGTATATATTTTGATATTCAGTATATAATTTTTTGCTGGTTAATTAAAGTAAGTGTTAAATGAGGCATCAAGGCTATTTTTAGTCATCCATTCTCTAGGAAAAAAAAACTAAAACAGAAAAACAACGATTAAAACGGTTGTTTAAATTAAGACTTCCTTTCTGTTAACTAAAACAACCAAGAATAATATAGTTCATTTAAATCAATGTTTCTTAGCTAGAACCCATCATATGTTCTGGGAGAAGGAGCAGACAGTGATGCACTCCTGTTCCTCTTGACAGAGCGCTGTTTCCTTAAGGCAATCTGCAGTTGACGATCAATGCACAAGGGATAATTCCATTTACTCTGACAGCTTTCCATGGCTCTTTGTACTTGCTCTGCTAGCTGGCACCTCATTCCAACCCTGTTTATCCCCCAAAATGTCTTCAACTTAGCTTTTCTCAAGCCTAGATTCTCTTTGCCCTCCTCACATTTACTGCTTCTCTCACTTACCTTTTCTTTATAAAGTTAATTGAATCTCCTGGTTCCTCATCTTCTTTCCTTTGCCCAAAGAATAATTTCTCCCTAAAAGAAGCTGCAACACAAACAGGTTGTTCACTGCCGGTTTCTACCTTGGCCATTTGACCTGGCTACAACCATTTCTGTGTAGCTCAACACACAAGCAGTTCGTCCTGTTCCAGGACTAGGTGACTGTGCTGTCATCTCAGGGATATCTCCAGTTCTACTGCTAGCATCCATCTGTCAGCTGAATTCACCTGCTTGCAAGTCCTAATTCTCTTTGAGCATCTAATATCAAGGTCTTCTGAGTCCCAGCTACACGGTCCCTGAATTATCAGGCAGTGTGGGCTTAAGTAGAGAGCAGGCCAGCATGGTTAAGAAGCACAGATGGGAGAAGCGCTCAGTGACAGTACCAGGGTTTGCTCAGGAGGAAGGTGTGTGCCAGCTCACAGCACTTTTTAGGTGGTAGGATTGAGGGTTTTGAGACTGAAGTAAGGGGAGCTCCAGGGGCCCAGGAGAGTAACGGGTCTCCAGCAAGAATGTGAGAGAGACTGAAAGTCTTAGACTTGGATTAGATCAGAGAAAAATGGTTTTGTTGTCACAGATAAGAATCTCCTATTTGGGTAGATCCCACATGGGGTCACTTGCCTGCCTTTTCTGTCTTGGTCCATGCATATTACCGTGGGGCAGAGAACTTTGGTGCTTGTGCAAGATGCAGCGTGAAGCAGCCCCATTCTGGCCTCATCTCAGCAACACATTGGCTCTCTCAGTTGGGGTATTACTGATAGCCTTAGGAAAGTGATCTGCAGCTCAGTTCATCCAACATCTTCAGAACGTTCTGAGTTGTAACTACTTGTGTGCTCACAATCTTAATCAGCAAAGTAAATGCTGCCTGTTTCAAGATGTGTGATTTCTGCTGATGTTAACAGAAAGTTTGCATCTCTGCACCTTTAAAACTGGTTTCTAAGAACCAAATATAGTAGAAATCACTTGGACAAACTAATTCCTAAAAGCTAAACATAGGCTGTGCTGCTTTACAGAACAAGAGAATGATTTCTCTGGTGGGAGAAATTAAGCACCTACTTTTCAAGACTGAGTCACTGTCCTTACATTAAACAGAGGTTTACCTGGCATATCGCTTCTTCTGTGTATTTATTCCTTATACAAACAGCGGGCTTCTCTACTGGCATTGCTCTTCTTTTTTAGTAATTTGCTAATTACTGATCAAACTATCCATCACACGAATGCGTGTAGGCGTGGGGAAGTACACGGTGAATGTGCAGAGAGCACAGTCATCATAAAACTGATAAGCCACTGAAATAAATATTTGGAATACTTTTGAGAGATTGGATGTCAAGAACTAGAGGGACACAAATATGCTCTGCTTTAGGCCAGCAATCCAAAAGTCAGTATTGTTTCAGACCTATTGTCACACCATGACACAATCCCAAATCCCTGCGGATGGAGCGATATGTGGACAAAAACCACTGTCACATTTGGCAGTAATTATTGTCCTCATAGTGATCTCCACTGCCTGCAACAGTGTTCCTAATTTATTGTGTGAGGTGATCCCTAGGGCCTCATGTACAATCAGGCTAAGATCAAGACCAGAAAGAATCTCAAATCATAGGAAAATTTTCCAGATTGGATGAAGAGGCATGATCGTCTTCCCTGGAAAAGCCACATGCTTTAGTCATACCAGACTAGGGAATGCAGTGGTGATATTGAAACCAATTCATGTTATTTGACTTTGCGCAGGCATGAACTTCACGGTAAGAGAATAAGTTGCAAGGGCAAATAATAAAAAAAGAGTTTCCATGTCTCATCCCTAAAATAGGTCTTCTGTGGATAGCAGACATCCTTTCTTTCTGCAGTATCAAATCAAAAATCCTCACTAGCCTGGAATTAGCTAGATAGTCGCTGAGCTGGTGAATTTACAGGAAAGAGTAACTGTAAACGGTTTATGGAAATCTGGAGCAGTATTTGTGCCAATGGCCATTCCTAAAACTGAATAAGCAGAAGTGCTTTGAGAATTGGCCAACTCTGTTTGCTGAATGGTTTGATTTCACCATAAATATTTCTAACCTGTAACTTGGAAGACATAAAAAAATTGAATAGGTTTTCACTATTAACACTAACATAGAGCGTTGGAAAAATGGGCCCACGAGAACCTGGTGAGGTTCAACAAGGCCAAGGGCAAGGTGTTGCACTTGGGTCGGGGCAATCCCAGGTGTGTGCACAGACTGGGAGAAGAACTCCTTGAGAGCAGCCCTGCGGAGAAGGACTTGGGCGTTGTGATTGATGAAAAGCTGGCCATGAGCCGGCAGTGCGCTCCTGCAGCCAGGAAGGCCAATGGCATCCTGGGCTGCATCAAGAGAGGGGTGGCCAGCAGGGAGAGGGAGGGGATCGTCCCCCTCTACTCTGCCCTTGGAAGGCCTCACCTGGAGTGCTGTGTCCAGGCCTGGGGCCCCCAGTACAGAGGGGATGTGGAGCTGTTGGAGCGGGTCCAGAGGAGGGCCACCAAAATGATCAGAGGGCTGGAGCACCTCTCCTGTGAGGAAGGGTTGAGGGAGTTGGGATTGTTCAGCTTGGAAAAGAGAAGGCTCCGTGGAGACCTGATTGCGGCCTTCCAATGAAGAAAAGGAGCTTACAGGCAGGAGGGGGACCGACTTTTTACACGGGTGGATAATGGTAGGACAAGGGGGAATGGACTAAAACTGACATAGGGGAGGTTTAGGTTGGACATCAGGAAGAAATTCTTCACTGAGAGAGCGGTGAGGCGCTGGCACAGGGTGCCCAGAGAAGTTGTGGCTGCCCCATCCCTGGCTGTGTTCAAGGCCAGGCTGGATGGGTTCCTGGGCAGTTTGACCTAGTGAGCTAGTGGTTGGCATCCTGTCCACGGCAGGGGTGTTGGAACTACATGATCTTTGAGGTTCCTTGCAACGCAAGCCGTTCTATGATTCTATGATTCTGGGATAGTTAATTCTGTTGTGAAGTAGTAGCTGTTTTAGCTGTATATCAGCTTCATGTAATCTTTCTGGTATGAGCTAAAGAAAAGTGTTGTAGCCCATTGACCTCATGGAGAGGTCAGGAGGTCCTGGAATCATTCTTCATGCTTTTCATAAGATCAGGGAGTTCTTTTTTTTTTTTTTTTTTTCCCCTCAAAGGAAGTTATGGTAATAGCCACAAGCTCACAAGGGGTTAAGGAAAGACTAGGGAAGTTCAAAGAATAGACATTTGCCAAACATTCCTAAATATGTAGAAATCACATCTATCTCAGGACATCCTTGACCTGAAAATAGGTAGCATTGACGGCACTACTGGGGGAAATATACACATGTGCTTACACTGTTTTTGTATTATTCTGTATGCATCTATTTTTGGTCACTGTTTGCGAAAAGATATTGTGCTGTCTATGGACCCTTGACAGATGCCATGTGTCAGGCATTGGACTGCCATAGGAACAGACATAAGTCATATCTTGTGAACGTAAACTGCTGTTTAGCAGAGACTTTCCAAAGGGCTGATAAGCAAAGTCTGGGGACTGATAGGTGGGAATGTTGTTCAGACTATGTCATGGAGATATGTTCTACAAATCCTTACAAGAGTTTTCTCAGATCAGTAGCACCCAAGATAAATAGGCTCAAAATATGGAAATAAGAGTTCAAGATGCACACAGATCACTAACAAGTTTACTTCTACACTGACCAGAGAGGCAGTCATTCTGAAAAGAAACCAGGGGCTGGAGACCTTCAGGGCTGTGTCCAGTGCATTGGGACAAGGAGGTAGCCCAGCAGTTTTCAAGAACAGCTTGAAGCAGTCACAAAGGCCACCAACTTCTAGTCCAAAGATGCTTCCTTACAGATTCTCCATGTCTCTCTAGAATAATATTCCAGATGTGGCCTCAGTACTCCCTAGAAGAGAGGGAAATACCTCCCTTGGACCTGCTGGCCATGCTCCTCCTAATCTATCCCATTACGTGATCTGCTTCTGTTGTGGATTTCTCATATGATAAATCTGTTCAACAGGAGGAACGGATGGGCAGGTTGACGAAGTACAGCTTCCACTACTGCCCCTGGAGGCCCACTGTGTGAGCAGCTGCTGTCTCCTGGGCCAGATGAAAAGGAACACATTTCCCAGAATTCATCACTGACCACTTGATGGAGTTTAGTGCCTGCACGGTTTTGCCCAAGGGTGCTGCCGAATGAGCGTTTCACCACTGTATCTGATCAGGGACCCAGGGTGGCTCCAGCTGTTGTAGACGGTCTGAACAAACACAGATTGTCCTCCAGTCACTCCGTTTATGGCCCTAGGCCTCGATTTGCCTGTATTCCTGTGACCACAATCTGTGCTACCCATTCTGAGGACCAGTACCATGGAGGAAGTCTTTTGTCTCTTCATCATTGGGTTTGTGGTTGGATAGTTAAGTTGTGCTGCTTCTCACTCTGAAGTCACCAAACTTGCAAGAGATGTGAAGTGTTGGCATCAGTGTCCTCACCAGGGGACTCAAATGAGTCTGAGAAAGTCATTGCTCACCACAGCATGCCTAGGCTGAACCATTTAACTCAGACTCCGTTTTCCATTGAACAGAGAGTATCTTGGAAAGCAGTTGTCAGGATACAGCCACAGCAGTAAGGATCTGTTTCCATTCAGCAGGAAGAAGCTTTAGGCTGTGTTAAGGGGGGAAATAAAGGACTGATAGATAAGGAAAAGGGTTCTCACACTCTGGCGGCAGTTTCCCAGCCCAAACTTTTCCAGCCAGACACGAAGAAAGGAACAAGCTGGGCCAGTGAGCATGCACCAGAGCGCAGTAGTTTCAAGGCTCAGGGATGGGGACAAAGGAAGCTCAGTCACGCTCAGTCACTTGATGAGAAGATCTGGAAATTGGCCTAAAGAGATTAGCTGTAGTGAATTCTTCCTGAATTAAGATGTTGAATCCTGCTAGTCATATCTGTACTTGTTTCCCCAAATCATTGTCCTCTTAGCCAGCAGACCTCTGTCCACTTCAGCACAAGGATTTGGGGCCTTTTTCTCCCATTGATTGTGAGTGAATTTTGGAGCTCTGCAAGCCCTGCTTAGCTCCTGCTTTGACTGCTGTCCTTGGAACAGGAAGGGACTGGTTGCTGTTGAAGTGAGAACATAGTTCATGGACTGACCTGGAAAGCTGAATGTGTAAGAGCCTTTGTTTCTTCAGTCACACTATGAGTCTGGAGAGTAATTTCTGTTCAGCTTTATCTTAAATCTGTATCCTGCTGTTTGGAGAAATCTGAAGTCTCCCTCCTTTGAAAGTTGCCTTTTAGATCTATTTAAAAATGCTGAATATTGTGCCAAGCAGCTGACAGCATTGTGGCAAACAAGACAAAGTGGCTAATATCCTGCTTTCCTGTGAAGATCCTGTGGTCTGAAGAGGGTAAAGAACAAGTGAAAATCATTGCAGAGTGGATGGATATAGCTCTGCAGCTACTTGGAAAGGTGTTAGGTTTAGATGTGTGAAAATACAAGTACTACAGAGCAGGTTTTGCTTTAATTTCACCACAGTCATTCTCCGGGGAATGTTTAGCTTGAATGAGAGCCTTGTGCAGCTACGCTTTTGGAAATGCAGCATCTACTGACTGCAGTACCCCCAGTTGTGGGTGGGCAGTCAAGATTGATCCAGAGCCCCTGGAGATGATACTGGTAATGCAATAATCAGTGAGTGCAAGGCAGATAACAAGTCTTTCACAACCATCTGCACTGGTTGAAATTATAACTCATTTTCCCAGAAAGATGATGAGGCCAGCGAGGAGAATGTTTGAGCAGCAGGGAGCAATCCTTGTGCAGCCCAGAGCAGCTCTGAGTATAACCCCAGGCCTGGCAGTCCACCAATTTTCATTCACTTCTGTCTTCCTCTACTTTAAGGAATGGAAATACCACTTCTGAAAGCCAGCGACAACTGAGGCACACTGATTACCCATGACAAGGGAGACAAATCCTGGGCTGCTGTGCCTGTGGTGTGCACAGTGCACGTGACATGTAGCCAGGTCTTCATTAGCTGTGGGTCCTACTGGGTGGCAGAAGTGCTACTTGTAGGACACTGCAGTTATTACACAAAGCAACCCTTCAGTGACTGTGCCTTCTGAAGAAGACAAAGTTCACACTAGCTGGGTTTTCTTTCTGTTCTTTTCTATGGCTGAAGGAGTGAGCGAAGATCTGTGTGCATGCACATGTATTGAGGACATAGCTGTGGGTTAAGCAGGAAGTTCAGGGTAACTACTTAGTTTTTGCCTAGCATTTGAATCTGCAGAATATTCTTAGTTCAAACTTCACATGCTGTGCTGTCTTCCCTCTTCTACCTTTAACAATGAGTGCAGTTCTGCTGGGGTCACACTAGGCATCTGACAGTAACTGGCAGACTGAGCCCTTTGCTGCTGCTTGCTCAGCTAGCAGGGAACAAATCCGTGCTCTAGGCTGTGTTTGTCAGGCTGCTGACAGGAACAGCCAGATGCCACTTGTGTTCTGTTCCCACTAGCAGACTGGCATCCTGAGCCTGTGGGCAATTTTGTGTCGTGAACTGCCTCCCAGTGCTTGCTCATGCTTTAGTGCTTGCTCTCCCAGTTCTCAAATGTAGTCACTGCCATCAGGCAGGATTTGGTGGCATCAATTGAAGTTAATGTTTACTTTGTCCCTGCTTATCTCTGTAATTCTATTGTTTATTTAAAGTGGACAAAGATGCTAAGTTCCAGCATTGCTTTTCCGTCTGTCTTTTCTTAGCATCATTCTTTTGTCTGTATTCATTTTCATTAAAATAATTCTCTTTAGCATCTTCTGAGCCTTTTCCTGGTCTGCACAGGCTCTGTTACCTTCATGACATTAATATCCAAAGGAAAAGTCACATGGATATCAGCACTGTCTCAGCATTAGACCCACATCTCTCCAGGACTGCATCATGTCTGGATAAGACCCCTTGCTACTGCTGGCTAGAAAGGAGGCAAAGCTGAAATGAGTAGAGCTAAAAAATTCCATCCTCCCTCCGGGTAATTTCTATGACACCATTAATTTCAGTCTGTTCAGAATGGATTCTCCACAGGTTTCATTTGAAATTCTGCTATTTTTTTAGCATTTATTTATAAAGGTTCAGTCTTTGAGGAACAATTGTGATCTTGTAGTTGTGAGCCTACTGTGTAACAGTGCCCAAGACCTCTCCCAGGATCCCGGCACAAAATTTGATGAAATCCTTGGCTGACCTTGTAAAGCTCTCCATTTTTTTCTCTGATAAAATAACTACATATACTTTAATCTTCAACTAGGCTTGGAGTAGTCTGAGTGTGTGAGTAGCCTGGGTGTGAAGCTCATTTGTGTATTGAGAGCAATAGCTACCTTCTATGCACAGCTGTTCACATTTGTGTGTTGAAAGGTGGGGGACCAGCAGACTGTAGTAGGTCTGCAGCTATAAGTCAAACTGCGGTATTTGGTGCCTGGCCATGAGTTATCTGGGCTCACTACGCATTGCATAGAGAGTCCTGTAACATCACCCATTCATCTTGACGGTCTTTTAGAGTTCACTCTCAGTCCAGCTCAGCTGTTTTGTCACTATTGTAAACTCTTCCCAGTTCCTTTTTTCCCTGGGAAAATGTTCTATTTCTTCCACTTGGAGAGGTAGACCTGCAGCGTATCTGCTACACATCTGCTATGTATCTGCTGCATGTCTGCTGCATGTCTGCTGTACATGTCCTGCACATGTGCTGCTCTTCTGCTGTGTCCATGTTTTGTGTCTGCTGTGCTTCTGCTGTACATTTGCTGGATGTGCTGTGCACATCTTCATTGTGACTACTGTACTGTACGTACAGTGTTTCTGTTATGTCTGCTGTGCATCCAGTGTCTGTCTGCTGTGAATCTGCTGTGTGTCTGCTTTATGTTTACTGTGTGTTTTTTCCATGCATGTTGTATGTATGCTTCATGATTGCTGCATGTCTTCTCTGTATCTCGCGTGCATTGACTGCAGTCATGGTGAAGACGGAAAACTCTTGTATGCCTAGGTAGGTTATTCTCAGTATTCGGGAATCCACTAGCCTCTCCCAGACATGAATCTGTTGCCCTAAACCACTGCAAGTTCTTGCCAAACTACAGACTGGAATGTGGCAGGTGGACCCTACAGAGTGCTACTGAGACTGGCTGTTGTGCCCAGGGTGCACAGCTATCCCAGCACCGTCTGCCTCCCCACTGCTGGCTCACTGCAGAACCTGAGAATGGAAACCAGAGGAACAAAATCTTCAAAAATCTCCACCACTTGTGCAAAACTTCCAGGAAAAAGTAAAGGCAAATTCAGGAAAACATAGACTGATGGCACATCTATAACAGAGATCTCAGGATTTGAGGAAGGACAAGGAAGACAAATTCTGCAGTAAGCGCTTAGTGGTGTGGGAGGAAAGTAAAGACATATGTGGTTACAACAGCTTCTACAAGGCCACAGGCAATGTTTGGGATGCTGTTTTAAAGGTATGGAGGCTGAGACAATACCAGTATACCAGAGGGTCCAGTTTGGCATCTAAATTCACATGAGCAGCATTGTGTGATACATCGAGGGGGTGATTTGGTACAAGGAGAGCAGAACAGAGGTCTGTACTTAGTTGGGTCATGCTGTGCAGGCAGTATAACAAACACCAAAAGCCTAGGCTTTGTTTCTGAGAACAAACTAGATCCATCCAGAGACTAATGATGTTTGAGATGCTTAACTTGTTCAGAAACAGCATTGTTCTGTTAGAGTTGTTCTTGCAAGGTGACTGGTGACACTAAGCCGATAACTTTTTCCTGAAAGCCATGTTTAGTATTTAATTTTTCTCTGATTCTTCACTAAGTTACTTCAAGGAAGGTATTGCTGTGTGGTGCCTTCCTGGGCTGTCGAAGCAGATGCTCAGAGTGTTGTTATAGATCTTGAAATCCTTTTACCTGTAAAGGTCACCTTTTTTTTTTTTTTTTCCTTCTAAATGTATCCAAAGCATATATGCGAACTACATTGGAATTTAACAGCAGTTTGGTTTTGATAAGGGGTGGGGGTTGAGTTCTGCAGTTTGCTAGAACAACAAAACATGAGCAATGAAAGGATTTGTCTTCTGGCTTTTAAAGTAGATGCTCTGATTCTAGTCTTAAAGTTCAAGTCCCAGGAAAAGTACCAGAAAGGACCATATGCAGGCTGAAGGCAGTTCTCAGCTGAGACTCTGTGAAAGGGACAACTAAGTTTTGTTCTCAGGTGTGATTTCCTCACAACTGCCATCTACAGCAACAAAAACCAGCAGCAGAGCTGTTACAACCCACTGGGGAAATAAAGAGAGACTGATTCCTGGAAAATGAAATGAATTCGCTGATCTAGCTGAGATAAATTGATGCATTTTCAGAATTAAAATTTAGAATAAACAAAGCAACCAATGCTTTTGTAGTTTTTTAAAAATCAGATATTGTTGTTGCTGCACTCTGACACATCCATACATTGGCTGCTAGCAAATGAGATACATACATAGTTGTGGAAGTGTATTTCACAATGGAATGGATTACAGAGAACATAGAATCACAGAATGGTTGAGGTTGTAAGGGGTGTCTGGGGGCCATCTGCCTGTGCTCAAGCAGAGACACCCAGAGCAGGTTGTTCAGGACCATGTCACAGAATCACAGAATTGCAGGGGTTGTAAGAGACCTCAGGAGATCACCCAGTCCAACCCACCTGCTAAAGCAGGTTCCCTGCAGCAGGTTGTGCAGGAAGGCATCCAGGCGGGTCTTGAATATCTCCAGAGAAGGAGACTCCAGAGCCTCTGTGGGCAGCTTGATCCAGTATTCTGATACCCTCACAGTAAAGAATTTTTTCCTTCGATTTGTTTGGAACCTCCGGCGTTCCAGTTTTTGCCCGTTGCCCCTTGTCCTGTTGCTGGGCACCACTGAAAAGAGCCTGCCCCATCCATTTGCCTCCTGCACTTCAGATATTTACAGACATTGGTCAGATCCCCTCTCAGTCTCCTCCAGGCTGAAGAGCCCCAGATCTCTCAGCCGTTCCAATATGGGAGATGTTCCAGGTCCCCGATCATCTTTGTGGCCTTCTGATGGACTCTCTCCAGAAGATCCCTGTCCTTTTTGAACTGAGGAGCCCAGAACTGGACACAGTGCTCCAGATGCGGCCTCACGAGGGCAGAGCAGAGGGGAGGATCACCTCCCTCGACCTGCTGGCCACGCTCTTTTTAATGCACCCCAGGATCCCATTGGCCTTCTTGGCCACAAGGGCACACTGCTGGCTCATGGCCAACCTGTTGGCCACCAGGACACCCAGGTTCTTCTCCTCAGAGCTCCTTTCCAGCAGAACAGCCCCCAGCCTGTACTGGTGTATGCGATTGTT
>VXAV01007782.1:85199-104543 GCA_013399715.1 Alectura lathami | reverse complement strand
CACAGCCTGCAGGGCTGTCAGCCACTCCTCCCAGCTCCGTGTCTTCAGCAAACATGCTGAGGCTGGCCTCTGTCCCTTCACCCAGCTCACTGATGAAGGTGTTGAACAAGACCGGGCCCAGTACCCACCCCTGGGAGCACCGCTAGTCGCAGGCCTCCAGCTGGACTCTGCACCACTGACCACAGCCCTCTGGGCTCTGCCAGCCAGCCAGCTCTCAGTCCACCTCACCGTGCACTCATCTATCCCACACCTTCCGAGCTTTGCTACAAGGATGTTGTGAGAGACAGTGTCAACGCCTTGCTGAAGTCAAGGCAGACAACACCCACTGCTCTCCCTCATCCATCCAGCTGGTGATGGCCTCATAGAAGGCTGCCAGATTGGTCAAGCATGTCCAGGTGGCTTCTGAAGATCTCTAAGGACAGAGACTCTCAGGGCAACCTACTCCAGTGCTCTGTCACCCTCACAGTGATGAAATGTTTCCTGATGGTCAGACAGAAACTCTGGTGTTTCACAAACGCCCCAAACTGCATAGCAGAAACTGCCTAATCTGATTCAGTAACACCATCATCTCTGTGCAGTGATGATGATAGTTACTAACTGTCAATCACCAGCCCCAAGCTAACCCCTGAACTGGCTGACATAAAACTTAGCTAATAGAAATTAGAATGAGGATAGTATGATGAATACCAAACAATATAAATTTGGGGCAATAGATCATGATAAAATAACTAAGGGTGACATTAGAGCCTACATAGGTAGGTCTGTGAGTGGAACCCTTGTTAACAAAGGGTTCTTCAATCCAGCAACGAAAGATAGAACAAGATCCAATGGCTGAACGTAGAAGCTAGATAAACTTAGAACCTGAATAAAGCAGCTTTAACAGTGAGGATTACTTCTTACTGGAAATCTATGAAAGCGTATTTTTCACTGGTGATTTTAGTTCAAATTCTCGTGCTTCTCTAAAAGAGGTGATCTCTCAGGGGTGCACAAGAGGCTGGAGGATTGCTGGCCAGGGTCCAGCCATGGTGTAAAAACTCTGTCTATGCTTACCTCTCTACTGCCTTCCTCCATCTGTTTAGTCCTTTGTTAGAGCCCTAGCATTTCTGCAAGGGGCTGCATTCTCATGACTCCACACTTTGTCAAGTGACAAAGTCACAAGACTATGGACATCACACGAGTTTGTGGATTTCATCTTTTCTTTTCGGAATTTTTCTTGGGAAGTCTGTTAGTTCATTTATGGATGTATAGCATGGCACAGTATGGTGTAAGTACCAAGTTGAAGTATGGTTGGGCTGGGTTTCCTGCCTTCTTTGCTGCGTGACAGTGATTAAACTGTCAAAACAAAACAAAACAAAAAAAGAAGATGAAGTAAGCTATGGTCAGTCTGTCTGGTTGACAGTTTGGAATGTGCAGAAGTTTAGCACTCAGACTCAAGAGCAGGACTTTGTCCACGTTGTGCATAGACGGCACTGATGAGATATGTGCACAGGAAACAGATGCTTTCACCCTGTTCGGGTTATCAAGATATTCACTTGCCTAGGTTCCTAGGGTTGTCTGGAATCTTGGTCTCTTTGTTCCGATGTGAAGATGAGGGTCTCCAACTGTCTGTGTCTAACTTTGTGGGTATGGCCCCATGCCTGAACTGGGAGCCTGCATGCATGCTCTGGCATAGTATCAGAGTAGACCTGGCTGTGCCTCAGTTCCTCCTTCCTCCATATTATCCTAAGAGGGTCACACTGGGTGTCTGGGTCTCTGTCTGATTTTGCATAGTCTGGCAGCCTGGCGTTGCAAGAGTGGATCTGGTGTCAGCTACTGTGTCTGCTGAGAACAAACCCGTACACCATGAGCAGTTTGCAGAAAAAAAAAAAAGAAAATAAAGTGAGGGAAAAACAACAACAACAACAACAACAACAAAACATAAGGTCATCTATTCCACATGCTGATAGGTATGGAGGCGCTTAGCCACGTAGGTAATTATCATCCTCAGGGCTGGCCCTCTCCAGCCAGCTTTCTGGACTTCAGGCAGCTCCTGCAGAGTCTCCTGTGTGCCCCTCGGTTTGGAGGAGGCACTTACCTTGCACATTTACCTTCTTCCTACTCCCTGGGGAGGCTGACACCAGTTACAACTGAACCACACCTGTGGTATAGGGTTAGAACTGGTCACACCTGTGACTGTACCTCAGGGCTCTTCTCTGGCCCAAAAGTGCTTTTGAGTTGGCAGGTACCTACCTACCCAAGCTCTTACTCAGCATCCCCTTCCAGAGCCCATCATGCCTACAGCCTGCCTTAGCTCCCTGCAGGAGCTCAGGTCTTTGCTTTATTGGTCAGCTTGATGCAGGTCCTCACCTGACAACTGGCCTGTTGATTTTGGTCTAAGATCCTGGCAGTCCCCAAATCCGCAGATACCATCCACACCACAGGTACTGTCCCCAACCAGACACAGACTATCTGTGATGGGTCCCAAGAAAAGAAGTGGCTCAGGTTTCAGAACTTTAGCGGCCTTTCCCTTGGTCAGAGGACCAGTACAGGGCCAGACTTGCTCTCATGCTTCTCTCTGCTCAGGTTCCTCTCTCCTACTGATGAAAGATCTGCCCCAGTCAAGTCAGTCTTCCCATAGCATTGGAGAAGAACTTCTCCATGATGGCACTTAGCCACTGATCCACAAGGTAGACCTCACCGTCCATGACACAGGGAAGCAAGAGCTGTACATTTTATGCAAGCCATCAGATGAGCAGGAAGCCAGCAGTTGTCAGTAAGAGCTCCTTCTGTGCCGCTTGAGCTCTGAGCTCCATGACCCTAGCGCAGTGCGTCATAGCTGAAATGATGGCAGTCATATGTGCCTCCAGTCCCCTTTGCATAAATGTGTAGCTAGCTGGGGCTTTCTGAATGGGGAGGCCAGAAGTCAGTAATTGAAATAATGTATGGTGACTCCATCTGGGGGGAATTGTGGCTTGTTTAAGCTCAGAGTGAGGGAATGGAGTTTGACAGAGAAATGCCATGCAAGAGACTATTCAACTGTTTTCATACAGTGATAAATATGTGCTGAATATCCAATGGCACCCTACAGAAACAGAGGAAAAAAATGTTTTTAATTTTCAGACCCAATGTTTGTGGCTCAAGGTTCCACTCCTACTGCTGCCCTGGCTGGAAAACACTGCCTGGAGGGAACCAGTGCATTGTCCGTGAGTATCAATTTTCCTGTTAAGGGCACCAAGGGAACTAACCCATGTGGGAAGGAAAACACATCTCATGCTTCAGCAGATGACAAAACATTTCATAATCCATTGGGACAGGAGCAGTGGTTGTTGGGTGTTCTCATCTCTGCTAGTCTTGTATAAAGCAGGGTTGTTGCAATTGGTCCCATTTAATGCATGGCCTTTTATCTTCTGCCAAATTGCCAATGTGGTCCTTGTTGCTTGACAGTTTGTGTGCTTGCTTTAGAAGATCTAGCCTCAAAGGAACAATTTTAGCGAATCTTGAGAAAGTAATTTCAGAGCTCCTCATTTAGATGAAATAATTTGGCTACTAGGACAAGAGCTAGATACTGCCATTGTAAGCACATTGTCATGTGAAAGTGCCCACAAGCAGGAATTTGCATTTTTCTTTCAGTGTCCTGTTTCTAAAGCAGAATGCTGGTTAATACAGATCACACGTCTGTTTCAATAAGTAGCTTTCCTGTTTGGTGTAGAGCATTATTATACTCTCAAGTGCTGATACACTCCTATAAAATCCACTAAGGGGTTTAGGACCTGTGGCTTATGATTGTCACTTCTGTAGGTTAAGACATAAGCTATAGGGAGATGAAGGATCCTGCCCTTTGGAGGATGCTCCCATGAGAAGTGAAAGTCAGCTCAGTGCTAAATAAATAAGATTCTTACTGTAGTTGTCTGGGACTTCAAATGCACAAAACTGAGCTCAGAGCTGCAAATGTTATCCTCTTAAAAGCAGTGGTATCTAGTGCATCATGAGTGATGGGGTCAGTTTATGCGTCTTTGCGCACACTGAGTAACCAGTTCCAGAGTATGGCAGTCTACTCACTAACAATCAGAAGTAATGACTCCAGTGTTAAATGCATTTAACTTCACCCCTGATAAGCCATGGAGTTCATGTGCTCTCTCCCTTACCCATAAAAAGAGACAAGCAAACTCCCAAAATCCTCATCATGTTAGGAAATCCACTGCCCTGTGGACAGCGGCTGCCTCATGATTCATACAAGGCTTCAGTTTAATTCTGATTGCAGTGAAGGGTTAAGGAACTCCCAGCCATGTAGCTGTTCAGTGGCATGCAGGGTTAGCAGCATTCCGAGTTGTCTACTGACTTTTCTCATAGCTGTAAAACATGCCATCTGGGCTGGAGGTCCTCAGGGAACGGTGCCTTGTAATTGTATTTATAAAACACACAGAGATGAGATGGTTTCACGGGGCTCTAACACAATCTGTGCTTACACAGGTGGAACAGTACTGTCAGCTATGCTCTTGGCTCCCATGGCACAGGAAAGGGAAGAGATTAGCAGGGATCTCAGGCAAGAAAGGGTGGGGATTGACATGAAGGCATCTTGCTAATGCATCTCTGGCTGACTCAGGCTCAGCCTTAATTCAGCAGGAGATGCATCTCTGTAACAATCTGTTAGCTCAGTGCCAAATCATGGACTGCAAAATGCTTCATGGAAACACAAAAACTTAAGGAAGCCTGGCTCAGCGTGAATGTTTCTTGTCTCTAGGGAGAAACATTTTTAGCAGGCAAAAATAGGGAAAGGTTCCACATATTCCCTGTCCTCTACTGTGGTGAGAAAGGAATATGGTAACAGGCGCAGCCGTGGTGTATGATAAAAGGGAGATGTTTCCAGGAACTCACGCCCTGGTGAGTGAGTGGGTCCTCCCCTGCTGTTGCTCTGCCCACACCAGGGTTCTCAAGATGTGCCCCATATTCATCTCCAGGTTATTCTAAAACAAAATGAATTCACACCCTTTTGGCAGCCAAAATCATGTCTGTGAGAAAGTTGAGACTAGCATGTTGTGCTAATCACTGTTTCCTTTTCTTCCTCCAGCAATTTGCAGGAATTCTTGTGGAGATGGATTTTGTTCACGGCCAAACATGTGTACATGCTCCAATGGACAACTTTCTCCCAACTGTGGCTCAGCCGGAGGTAAGAAAACATTGGTGGTGGTCCTCCTCCTTCTGGAGTACGTAGGTGATCTCTTAAAAATTTTGCAGTCGCAGTGAGCAAACAGGTTCTAAACTGAATTGGGCAGAATTCACAAAATCTTGTGAACTCACAAAATTTCTTGTGATTTCTGCTACTATGGTATGAGAATTCATACAGGATAAATCTCAGAAATTGAATTTCACAGCAGCAAATAGCCACACTGCTGCCGAAGAGTCCACCCACCACTGACTTTTCCTCGAAGTGGAATTAAATATGTCACTGCTTTGGTTAACCATAATTATTTTTTCCAATGCTAAATTCATTAAGCTTTGCTTAGACTGTGATTTGAATGTCAGGGAGAATTGCCTAATACTTGTAGTGAACTGCAGTGACATGAAGTTATGCACTGGCAGAGCTGGGAGTGGAGAAATGCCATTGCCACTTTTTCTGCCCTTTTCTCTCAGACTTTCAGGATAAAAACCTGAAAAGCTCTGGGAGGAGCTTAGATAGCTGAGGTTTTTGAAAAACACTGCACAAAAACAATGGAGGACTGAGAAGAGGGACAGTCAAATATCCAGAAGGCAATTCCCATAATCCCCTGGTAATTCTTCCAGAACATATTCGAAACCAGATTCTGTGTGCAAACACTCCATTACTCTGCAGCACATGGCTCTATGCAGAAGGCACTCCTCCTGTTGAGTCTAAATCCTAGTAGCTAATGGTCTTGTATACTCACTGGAAGGGAATTACTGTTCCTCTGGGCTCCTTTTCCCACTGTATTGCATTGTTGAAATGGATCTTGGAGTTATGGTAGATACCAGTCTACCTGGGGGAAATTCTTTACCCAGAGGCAGTGAGGCCCTGGCCCAGGCTGCCCAGAGCAGCTGTGGGTGCCCCGTCCCTGGGGGTGCTCAAGGCTTAAGGGGTTGCCCTGGGCCCTGGGCAGCCTGGTCTGATGGGTAGCAGCCAGCCCATGGCAGCAGTTGGGGCTGGGGGGGCTTTGGGGGGTCCCTTCCAATCCACCCATTTTGTGATGCTATTATTCCATGATTCTATGATCTATGTGTGCAGCCCCTCCCATGCCCTTCCCTCACTTTCTTGATCTCTCCCTGGAAGGGTGAAGGATGTCTGCCTGGGAAGCATCACTGTGTGCAGGACAGTTTAACAGCCTTGGAGCTGGCTGGGTGCAGGTAACTGCACTCCAGCTTGCAAGATGATGACCTCTCCC
Organism: Alectura lathami; assembly: GCA_013399715.1. Taxonomy (NCBI): domain Eukaryota; kingdom Metazoa; phylum Chordata; class Aves; order Galliformes; family Megapodiidae; genus Alectura; species Alectura lathami. Next base: position 98,169 of record VXAV01007782.1, on the reverse strand, counting down.
AGCACCCAGGTCTCCCCATCCACCCAAGTCACAAGTGCACAAGCAAGCAGTTCTGCCTGGAAGGACTTAATTTGATTCTAATGCGAGTAGCAGTGTGTGAATTAGGGCTGGCCTGTGCTCCAGATCTCCAGGCATGGGCAATGATACTAGATGACTGTTTACACCTGACTGCATAAATGGTCCATCCAGACTGATGACAGTACTCCAAAACACCAGCCAAAACAAACAAACAAACAAACAAACAAACAAAAAAACACAAAAGAAAAAAAATGCAAGCAAAGGAACAGAGATGTAGCACAGTATTTTAAGAAGTCTAATTTTGCCAGGGCTCTGTGCGAGATGCAGAATTTAGTGTGATTTTACAGCATCTGTTAAGGTCTCATGGCCATTGCTGGAGACAACCCAGAAATTTATTTTCCATTACTGCCCATCTGTAGGCAACCTATTGTTAATAAAGTGACTTGCAGGCATCTGACTGCCAGCCAGAGAACTAGCCCCCCCAAATCTCAAAACCACATTCAGGGTGTGACACAAAGAAGGAAATTGCCAGTATCTAATTCCAAAGTGCCACCCTGTCCTTCAGCCCTGCAGATGTCCCCCGACAGTGCTCGGTGCTGAAGCCTATGTGAGCATGGCTCTGCAGACCTCCTGAGTGCTTTGCTGAGAGGAAGGTGCTGGAGACACAAAAGTTTCTGGAGTGATAGTCCATATGTTAGCAATCACAGAGGAATGCATGGAATGTTGTAAGCAGTATATACATTTGGGCACAGACCTGGCGTCCCTCTGAGCCTGGGGTGGATTTCAGCATGCGCTCGGGGTTGGGGGGTAGGGGTGGTTCACTGCAGAGGCTTCATCAAATCTGGCATTCATTGTGGGGATGTTTGTATCTGCATTTATCCTGAATGCTTCAGGGAGGTAAAACAGACAAACAGTGCATTCCAGAGGCAATAAAAGCTACTCTGCCTCTCTGTGTCATAAGAAAAAGTTTGGTTTCCTGCTTTCCTACTTGGGGGAGCAAAGGTATTTAAGCTGTAATTTGCAAGTGAATGTTTAGATAGTAGCAGCCTGTTAGCAGTCATAAAACTTGTTTGCAAACCCCACTGCTGATGGCCGACAGAACAGCCACAACTACTGATCCTTTAAAATAAAATATAGAACTAATCCAATCCAATGGCAAGAGTTAACTAGGGTGAGCTGTCATTCTCTTTTTCCTAGAATTTTGATCTCTGCAACCTTGGAAAATCCTTACAAAGTGTAACAGGCCTTTAAATTCTTGGTTCTTCTGCACTCCAAATCTATCAGACCCATCAGTACCAGCAATAGAGGCAAGTGGGATGGTGATGGGATCACAGCAGAAGTAAGAAATAGGACATGCTCTTAGCAGATCTAGAAACAGTCACTCCCAATTAGCTGGAAAATTTCTGGATGAGTGTCAGGGCTTTATGTCCACACCCATAACTCCTAAAATTTCTGAGATTCACTAAATCTTACCCCTTGCTGAATGCACTGAATGCTCAAGAGGCTGAATGGGAAAAAGCTCTGACAGATGGACAACTGACAGACAGACACTTCCTAGCTACCTCTTCCTACTGTCTCTGGGCAGCCCTCCCAGATTTGTGGTGTGTAATTGCTTTCCCAGTGCTGATTAATTGTAGTGAGGGGTGTAGGGTAAGAATGTGCTGGAAGCAGAGCCATTTCCCAGAGTGACTGGTCTCATGTCTGACAGTCTGGGTAATGCTTTGAAGCCTTAAGCTTAGTTTGATTAATGATTAAGCTTTCATCTAAATTTGGCCTGATCTCTGGCCATAGAGCAGTGAGAAGAATTGTAGACATCATGACTAATTTAAACCATACTAGAAATGCATGAATTAAATACACAGCACATGTGCTTAGCATTTTGGATGCAAAGATCTGAGACTTCTCATTCCGCTCCTTCTTCCTGTCAGGCTTTCTACGAACAAAGCGCGAACCGTGTAATTGTCCCTATTGGACTCTTCTGATTCCTACTAGCTTTTGGGCAGACATTTCACTTGCACTGGCCCCAACTCTTCCCTTTTGGAGCTGATGTTTCATGTACAAAGAAGGCACAAGCCACATGTGATCACCCACTCACGCAGGCAGTCTCCAGTCCCAGCTTCTTCAAGGTGCCGAGTCATGGCCCCTCATCCTAGCAGGCAGGAAAGGTGGTGTACATGCTGAAAAACAGTTTTCATATAACTTGCTGTAACCTGAGGCCCTTGCAATTTGAGTTGTCACATCTTACAAAGGAAGAATGCATTGTTCCAGGCATTTCAGTAAAGAATGAAAGCTGTTTGACCTGTATTTGTAAGTCAGTGTTTAGTAATAAACCTCCTCTTTGGGCTCTTTTACTTTAATATCACATTCCTTAAATATTGTTCAGTGATGAAACAATTAAAGCTAATACTGGCTATGTATCTACATTAGTGTAAAACTGCCTGACTCGTATTTAATACTATTGTTTTCCTGCGATGTATTGTTCACATTCAGTGCTCCCTAGTCTGCTGTGAAAGCTGAACTCTAACATATAAAGAAAAATAGATAATACATGCTTTTCTTTTCAGATTTCTTAAAAAAAAAAAAATTTCTTGTATTAGATGAATCTCATCAATAAGGCCACATAGTCATTGTAAAAGGAAGAAAAATGTCTTTGAAGTTTATGATTTTCCTCCGCCAAATAAATTCTACTCCCAAGACAACTCATAGGTCTTTTAATATGATTACAATAAGAAGCATTTTAAAGATTAGACAGCTCAGAATATGAAAAGCATATCTTGAAAATGGAGCAAAAATCTAAAATAATAATGGAAAGGGTATGAAAACATTTGAAATGTGTAGTAGTAGAAGAAAGAATTGTTTAGAATGACAGGGTCATCAAAGAAAGAGAAGTATGAGTAAATATGCCCTTACTCTTAGTCACATGAGCTGTATCCTTCATAAAGGACAAAACCTCAGATGTTTAATTGAGGTAGATTCCTGAATGAAGTAAAGTGTTTAGTGCCTTTGGCTTCCGTAGGATTAGGTCTATTTAGTCTAAAAACTGTTTGCCATAAGGGAGCAGTCCTACCTTGTCCTGTATGAGGTGGCCTTGAAGAATCCCTTCAATTTTCAAATCAAAAAACTACAATTGCTTGTAGTTTTGCACTGCCTGTAACATTCAGGGCTCTTCCCTGTCTCAGTAGTTCCATAGTACCTGGTACAGGAACAATCACAATGTCTTGTGTTTAGGGAATGAGGAACAGACTGTGGTGTTCATAGCTGTAGGAAACTCAGAAGTAATTCTACCTCAGTAAAAGCACAAGCCTTTAGCCACACCATGGGCACATACTCTATCATGAAAATTCAGCAGTGACTTCATTTAACTTGAAAGATTATTTAACATCACCCTTAGGCTGCGTGCACAGACAAGAAGAGATTAAGAAATTTTTGAACATCAGTTACACATGAGGTGTGCACCTCCTGTCACAGACAGTTTGTTGCATTGTCTTTTACTTCCCTGCTCTTCTTCACAGTCCAAACCTGCAATGTGAGATGCATGAATGGAGGAAGCTGCAATGAGGAATCGTGCCTGTGCCAGAAAGGTTACACGGGAACATACTGCGGCCAGCGTAAGTACCTGCAGTACCTGCTGTGTGCACAGTGAGCTGGGTGGCAAGGTTACGTTCATATAGCCTCATAAACAGAGAGGTCACCTGGCACGTACTGGTGCTTCTACACAGAAGAGAATGCCAGCTAGTAAGAAGATGGGTCTGCAGGATGGGTATTTCCACTTTGGGAGCTGGTGATACCACACAGCTGCTAGGGGTGAATTTGGGTTGCTCACAGAAGAAGCCTAATTTCTCTTCCTAACATTTCTCAGACTTGTCTTCCCTTACCTATTGTTCACAAAGGGACTTCCTTCTCCCATTATAATCACAGGATCTCCCAGAGAGTCTGTCAGAGCAATTACAGTTACTTTGGTCTTGGGCAACCAGGGTCTGCAGTCCTCTTGCTATTCCTCCTCCCCTGCCTTTGGCTTTTACACTGATGCTGTAGCCTGAGCAATGGTGATCTCAGAGGAGCAGAAGTGGTATCCTGCCATCTGAGGCCAGTGAGAGCAGACTTCTGCAGGAACCCACCATGTGAAGGAAAGGAAAGCACAGGTGAAACAGCCTGTACATGGCAGAGGCGCCAGAAGTGGAGATCTGGAGCAGATGGTGGCAGAAAATGTAGCCTCTGATTTTTTTACCAGCCCAAGGAAAGGGATTGGAGATTTTGCTCTGTAGGAGGGTAAGTGTCCTCCTCTGCACAGCAGTGGCTTTCACAAGGGTCCCAGCTGGCCATGCATGTTCCAGCCTCAGGAGGGGAGAGACAGGGCACAGAGACCGTTTTGGTCCACAGTGCTTTGTAGGATGATTGCTGCACCACGACTGTATCAGAGGCAGCTGTATGGCTGCTTTGAAATAGCAGGACATAAAAGCATTCATTTTCAAATCCGTAAAGAGCATTTAACTTCCACAGAATCTCCTACTAGCCTTATAAATATCTCTACCAGTTTTCTCTGGAAAGTTATTTCTGTCCTGGAGAGCATCGTCTTTTGATATCACTGCCAGCCTGAATGAATACATCCTACCATAGAGTTAGGAAATGATGAGCTGATGCCAGTGTTTGATCCATCCATTCAGGTGTTCCTCTCCTTGCCAGAGAAAGCAAAACCATGGTGTCCTTCTGATGACAGATATCCTGGTGTAGTCAGAACAACAGGTTTGGTGTATTGTCCTGCTTTACTCTGCAAGCCAAGTACCCCCAGCTTCCATTGCATATCTGACGGCCACTTGTTTCTTGTCCCTGCTTTCCACCATCCTTTTACTTCAATTTTTCTCCCTCAGTCCCCTTGCAGATAAATAAATTGGCTCCTATTTGTCCCAGTTTTGTTACTTCCACAGCCAAATTTGGTATTTCTGGTATTACTGATGTAATCTCAGCTTTACATGGTATTACCAATACAGTTACCTAAGAGCTGCTGGCCTTGTAAGACCTATAAAACTCCCTTAGAAGTTCCCAATTCTCCCTCTCAATTATTTTTGAAGTTTGACAATTTCTCATGGTTCCACCTTACCCCTTGGTAAAACCCAGCCAACCGTCATGGCGCAACCTGTAGCTTTCTTCAGTAACTCACATTCTTACCTGTCACAACCAGCAATTGCTCATGTCGTGCAGGTTTTTCAATTAGTTCAGCCTAAGCCCTGGGCCTAATTAGTGACACAGTGGTTTTTCTTCACTTCCATCATGTTGGCTGCAGATTTTCAACTAATTATATCAGATCTAAATCAATGAGCACTTGTTTGATGGCATATCAGAGTGTGCTGATCAGACTGGCCTCTGGTTCTTCTTTGCTTCAAGTGCATGGGGTGAAGTGGGTGACTGGTCTTTTCTCATATTTTATTGTTGTCCTGTTCTCCTCTCCTTAGATTTAAACTGCCTTTGTGCAGTTTTTCATTTGTATAAATTCATCTTGACCTTGACATTTAAATCCCAGTGCTGAGCTGAATGAGCTGAGATTCCAGAGCACAGGAAATCCTCTCAAGTGAAATGGGAGTTTATAGCCCTTTTGTAAATGGTTTCACTCGTAAACAGGAAATCAGTTTCCAGGGGGGAAAAAAAAAAAATAGAAATTGGGCTTTTCTCTATATGTTCACGACATGGAAGAGACTCTTGATGGATGAACAACACAAAGTAGGTGATATTCTGAGATCTCCCAGCACTACACAGCTCACACTGTGGTTTCCCTGAGAACAGAAATCACTGATTTCTATTTCTATTTCTAAACAGCTGTCTGTGAAAATGGCTGCCAGAATGGAGGTCGTTGCATTGGACCAAACCGTTGTGCTTGTGTTTATGGATTCACTGGCCCCCAGTGTGAGAGAGGTAAGAAATAGATTTTCATACCGTCACTGACAGAACATAGGAGTTGTGTGTTCAAGTATATGTGCTAGGGATATTCAGTTCTGAGTGAATTTCTGCTCAACTCCCTGGCCTGATGACACAGCCCCTAAGAACCGCCTCATGCCCAAAGCACTCCCTGGGATCCCTGCTTATTAAGGGTGCAGTATGTGAAGCATCTGCTGTTCCATGCCTTTGGTTGCTCCTCACCCAACAGGTGGCCCCCTGTATTTGTTAAACATGAAAAAATCCCCGTGCTCAGTACAAAAAGCACATGTTTCTCTTGCACATTTCCCTGCTTCTTGTCTTGATAACCAGAGTGTGGCTTGGAAATGCCAGGAATCCCCCTACGACACCATCCTCACAAGGGAATGTGACACCAGCAGCCCATTCCTAAATGTTGAAAGCGGAGGGAAAAAAACCCATAAGCTAAAAGTGTCAAACTTGCCAGTGTAGTGGATTCACTCTGGCTCAGCACCCATCCTGTATCTTGCTCACTGCCCTCTCCCTTGGGATGGGGAGATGGTAGACGGAAGGCAAAAAGACTCATTGATTATGATAATGTCAGTTTAATAAGGAAAACAGATGCCAAATGTAGAAGCAAATCAAATCAGGTATTCGTTCGCTACTTCCCATCAGTAGGAGGATGTCCAGCCGCTTCCTGGGAAGTGGGGCCTCAGCCCTTGTAACAGTTGCCTGGGAAGACAAGACAAGACAAGACAAGACAAGACAAGACAAGACAAGACAAGACAAGACAACAATCATGTTATTTTACCCCTTCCTCCTTCTTTTCCTGATGTCTTACTCTTGAGCCCAATCTCATATGTTATGGAATATCCCATCAGTCAGTTCCAGATCCCTGTCTTTGCTGTGTCACTTTCCAACCTCTTGCCCAGCCCCAGTGCGCTGCACTGGATGTGAGGGGCGGGGGTCTGGAGAGAAAGCCTTGCTGTTGTGCAAGCACTGTTCATCAACAGCGAGAACACTAGGGTCTCATCCATGCTGTTTCATCCATGCAAAGCACAGCAGCATGAGGATGCTATGAAGAAAGTTAACCCCATCCCAATCAGACCTGACACAGGCAGCTAACTTTGGTGCCTATCTTGAACCAGATCTGCAAGATTCTCAACATTCACTAATCCTACTTAGTAGTGCAGCTGCTTCTCACTGCAGTGGCTGTGGAAGAGTGATGTCTAAAGAGTCAGGGAACATATACAGTTAGGGGACCACAAGCAAAATGATGGTTTAAGGACTTAGCCTGCAGGAACTCTGCCAGACGCAGAGACTGCAGTTCACCAGGTGAGCAGTCTGTTGCCGTATTGGTAATATTTCTGCAGCCTACTGCGTCTTTCACTATATAGAATCAAACTTCTGCAGCAAGTCCCTGAATTCGACATGTTCTGTCTGCTGCAGGACACCATTTCTTTGGGGTAAATGAGCTGAATACGGTGTACCCTCAAAAATGAAAAATAGTGATGTCACCAGTACTAACAACTGTTGGTTTTCAAATGATACAGACCTGAAGCCCGAAAAGTCGATATTCTAATCTTTTCAAAGTTATTTTTATGTTTTAGTACTATATTTATTTTAAAATCGTGAAAACTGTGGCCAGAAATGAAGGTTTTCTGTGAATGACCTTTATTGTAGTAAAAGCATATCAAAGAGAAACATTAGACAGCCCTATTTTTTTTTTTTTTTAAACCTCCTGCTGTTTGTTGCCAGCTGCTCATCCTCTGCGAATCGAAACAGCTTCACTAAGAGCTGCAGTTTTCACCAGCTAAGAGTATGGCTCCTAGTGACAGGTGGCTTTTCTGTGTTTCATCCAGCCAGAATGTGCGGGATGACTTGATCAGATTAATATGTGGGCAGCGTGGGTATGGCTGAGGTTTTGGCTCTGAGATATTAATTTTCTCCCTTTCCTGTTGGCTTACGTGGACATCTCACAACACTGCTCTACTATGGTGTTTGGCAAGGGCCAGAGTGGCACAGAGCAGAAATGAACCTGAAACACCAAGCTGATGTGCAAACTCACAGGATGAACGTCAAAGTGCCATGGAAATATTCTTCTTTTCTAGTATCTCACTTTCCCAAGATTAAGATAATTCTGTCCAAGAATTGGACTGTTCTTGCCTTTAATATATTTTTTTCCAAGTTGGGGATTTTTGGCAACATGATTTAGAGGGTGAGATAGGAATAACAGTTGGTTTCCGGTAGCCCAGGCATCAGACAGTCCTGTTTGAACAGCGGCCAACAGAAATATGAAAAAATGAACATAGCTGCGCAATGTTCCCTGGGTTACAAATATATCTACCGAACTTCATGGTGCAGGTGCCACATAAAAGGCCTCTGCTGTGGTTTGAGCTTCACATTTATTGGATGCCAAGAATGGAAAGCTCTTTAAAAGCCTCCATGCACATTTACTGAAGTAACCTTTCACTATTCCAGTGTTCTCCTTTATACTTTGCTGCAAACAGAGGTGGAATGTTGCATTTATTCTTTAATCCCTCTCCTTGCCTTTCTCAAACACACACACACTCATTGCTTTATATATGGAAAAGTATTCTGACAAAAGCCTTACTCTTTTGACGACTCTGCCATGCAAGTTTGTTCCCTTAAAATCCTGAAGCTGAGCTCCAGAACTGTCTGTAGAGCCACTTGTTTTTTCCTAGCTCACAGGTATCTGAAGTTGATATGGACATTGGCTGTGCTTGAAAAGAAGCCTGTAAATTTCTTAAAGACATTTCTGGATACAGCAATGCCAGGACGGGCTTAAAAATCCAAATAACTTTACTCTGTGTTCATGGTAGGAGAGGGAATAGGAGAGGGGGTGGGATAGGCAGGCAAAACTGGATACTGAGCAGAGGCAGACTTTGGAGACATCTTGTAATGTATAAAATTCTTTAAATAAAGAGAGCATTTTTAGAAAGTCTTTAGAGATTTGGTTTGCTCCAGACTTGTACTACGAGACAAAACAAGCTCTCCAGCTGTGTATACACAGGTCTTCCCTGCCAAGACAAACAGCACACTTGCTTTGCTAAGAGATGTTAAAAGTTACACTTTTCAAAGAGGCTCCTGGCTGGGAAGTCTGTGAATTTGCAGCCAGGTGAGGTGGTTGTGACTGACCTACTGGTAATCGGTAGTGTGACAGGGAGGAACTTAACCCTTCCAGGGAGAAACTGAATTCCCGCTCCATCACTGGGCACAGTAAGATGAAGTCCCTAAGCACCAGACTTACTGGAGAGATGATCACCTTTGAATTTCCGTTCAGTTTCACCTTTTAAAGCAACAGTGCTATGTGACATACTTACAAACATCCTTGGAAGTCTCCAGTAACAAGGAGACTCAGGTATCAGGCTTGAAAGCAAAACAGATCATCGTAGAATCATAGAATGGTTTGGGTTGGAAGGGACCGTAAAGATCATCCAGTTCCAACCCCCCTGCCGTGGGCAGGGACACCTCCCACCAGACCAGGTTGCTCGGAGCCCCATCCAGACTGGCTTTGAACACTGCCAGGGAGGGGGCATCCAAATCTTCTCTGAGCAACCTGTGCCAGTGTCTCACCACCCTCAAAGGAAGGAATTTCTTCCTAATATCTAGACTAAATCTCCCCTCTTCCAGTTTGTGGCCATTACCCCTTGTCCTGTCACTCCATGCCTTTCTAAAGAGTCCCTCCCAGCTCTCCTGTAGGCCCCCTTCAGGTACTGGAAGGCCTCCATCAGGTCCCCCTGGAGCCTTTTCTTCTCCAGGCTGAACAACCCCAACTCTCTCAGCCTGCCTTCACAGGGGAGGTGCTCCAGCCCTCTGGTCATCTTCGTGGCCCTCCTGTGGACCCCCTCCAACAGCTCAATGTCCTTCTTGTGTTGGGGCCCCAGAACTGGACGCAGCACTCCAGGTGTGGTCTCATGAGAGCAGAGTAGAGGGGTAGAATCCCCTCCCTCACCCCACTGGTCACGCTTCTCTTGATGCAGCTCAGGATGCCGTTGGCCTTCTGGGCTGCAAGCGCACATTGTTGGCTCATGTTGAGTTTTTCCATCAACCAACACCCCCAAATCCTTCTCTTCAGAGCTGCTCTCCAGCCTGTCCAGGTCCCTCTGGATGCCATCCCTTCCCTCTAGCATGTCAGCGGCACCACACAGCTTGGTGTCGTCCGCAAACTCGCTGAGGGTGCTCTTGATCCCACTGTCCATGTCGCCGACAAAGATGTTGAACAGCACTGGTCTAACAGATCTGGGCTAACAGGTCAGATCACACTCAGCCTGTAGAAGAGAGGGTGTCTTGTAGGCTACATCTCTCCATCTCTTCCAGCCAATTGTTGAAATGGGGCAGTTGGTTTGAATCACAGCTGGATAATGTGGAAATTTTATGTTCTGAGCACAGGATGGGGCAGTACAATGTCTGTTGCTCCATCCTGAGTCAGGACACTGCTTATGCTTGGTTGAACAATTCATCTCCACCCTGTTATGTTCCTCAGTAAAACAGTAGCCATTTTCCTGCAGCATGGAAACTGTGAGGAGTTACCAAAGGCTTGCAGGAGAGCTGGTAAGCCAAACACTAACAGTGATAAGAGAGCAATTGAGGAAGGGCTGTGTGGTGTGACAAAGCCAACTGACTTTTTGCTCCTGTCCATGTTCCCAAATAAGCTGCCCACATGCTGGAACCACGGTGTTAAGTAAACAGTAAGGTGCCTCAGACTAAAAAGCCATGTTAAGAGATCAATCTGTTCGGAAGGATGGACTCAGTCCAGCTCATATTGCTGTGACTGGCTGGCTTCTGGACCAAGAGCTGGTTTGCCTCCAGCTAGCATGGGCACACTGGATATTTGACGACGTGCTTTTCCAGGTGGAGCTGTCACCTCAACATAAGAAAAAAAAACAACACTGTTTTCAGCTTGAAATAAGAGCTAATAAACATGTATTTTAAAGAGCCCCACATTATTAAAATTCACTGGTATCTGTGGTTAAAGTACAGCAAACCAGTCCAGATGATGCCTAACATACAAGTGGCACTGAACTGCTGACTGCTTGGCCTTGCAACCCACTGTACCATTTGAGGGCCTTGTCTGTCTGCTTCTCTGCCACCCGTCTGCCACGCACCAGAGAGCTCTGCAGGAGAAGCTCCTTGAGGTCAGTACAGGCATCGCCAAGAATCCCAAGGGATTCTCTTTACCCAGGAGAAATCTCTCAGTGTTTTTTCCAAGCTGAAGTGCCGGTCTTCCACAGGGACATTTCCTCACAGGGAATAAATAAATAAAACCTGAATAAAATGATGTCGTTACTGCAAGAGCAGTCTTTGCTCAAACACACTTTATAGCCTGAGGGCTATATCCTCACCAGCAGAGCACCTACTGGCAGAAGGCACAGAGTGAATGATCCTCAGCAGAGAAACCTTTCTCGTAGAATATGACAGCCTGTGAAACCAGGGACCCAGGTTCTTCTGCTCTGTCATCGTGAAGGGACTGAAAGCTGAAGCAAAAGCTGTTCAAATTGGAAAAAAAAAAAAAAAAATGTTTTTAACAAGGAGGTTAATTCCAACTGGTTATCTTCCTCAGGAACGTGTTCAATCCCCCCTGCACTATGTCGCCTCACTTTAGACTCCTATGGAGGCAGCTGAGCAGAGCACCTCATGAAACCTTATAGGTGGTGGAGTGATAGCAGTGCTGGAAGGCAGGAGTCACTGAATAAATGCAGGAGTTGCCTTTAGAGTGAGTCTGTACAGAGGGGTGATCAGTTCTACCACAGATGTTTGCACTGTGGACTTCTCTACATTTATTCAAGTGAATCTCATCTCTGGAATCTTCAGATCAAGAGGAACATGCAGTAAGATTTAGGAAGGAGTCCCTGGTTGGCATACAGTGACTTATCTGATGATGGGTTTAAATCTTTAAACCCCAGAGCAGTATAAAGATAGTTGTAGAGTTCTGTCCACTGCACAGCACATCACAGTGCCGTTATCTCAGCTTGTTATTTGTACAGAAAGTAATGCCATGCAAAGATACTAACTTGTTTAGAGGAACACACAGCTCCATTCGTCCAGCTAATTTCTGTGCCAGAGCACTGGGATTCTCAGAAAGGCTCATTAGCATTGTACAAACCCAGCTCTGTTGCTTCTAGTGCCAACGCTGATGGCCATTAGCTGTTCTGTCGCACCGTGAATGCCTGTTTTCATACAAGGCTCGGGGTTTCAATTTAGATAGGCAAGCACTGAAAATGTATCCATTTGTGCTGACGAACAGAACACATTCAAAACTCATAGATCTATCAGATTAGAGACCTATTTAGACTTTTAATTTGCTTTTATTTTGAATTTGTTGTGCTATAAACCATAAAAAGAGATAATTTTTAAACTATAAGAAAATGAGTTTCTGAACGCTAAGCAGCAGCTTCTGCCGCCGTACATTCAACAAGTTGCATGTTCAACAGCTTAGAGCTCCAGTAAGAGACTGCTTTGTAATGGAAGCAAGCTAACTAGCCTCACACTTCATTCAGGAAATGCTCCACTTCAGAGGTAAATACTGTAATAGCTAGGTACTCCAAGAATCTTAGCATCATTTCCTCCTGTACTTGACATCTTGGGTAACATGAATTCACATTACATCGATGTTAGAGGGAAAGACTCAGTGTAGAAAAAAATGAATCTGTGAGGAGAAAGACCCATTCTATCTCATAGTTTTCTTGAGAGTTTTCTTTAAAGAAAATTAAGCTTTTTGATGTTATGTCTCTAATTTTACCCTCTTTCAATAAGGAAAAAAATTGTTGCAAAAAATGACATTTGTCTCAGGTGAAGGAGTGGAAGCGTCTCCTGTGTCAGAAGGATGAGGTTTAAAATTTATTTATTTATTTATTTTTCCCATCCAAATGCTGAAGTCATCACTGTAGATGCCAGTTGCTACCTCTAACTGAAACAAAAGAGTTCTTGATAACATTCTTGATCTTGGAGAACTCCCTGATACTTTACACTATCTCTGAGCTTAGAGTTGTGGTTGCAGAAGGGTCCTAAAACCTGAAAGACCTGGAAAACTCCAAAGACCCTT
>VXAV01007782.1:71500-83764 GCA_013399715.1 Alectura lathami | reverse complement strand
TTTTTTTTTTTTTTTTTTTTTTTTTCCTTTTGGTCTTGCAAACACTGAGTTCCTTATAACTGACATAATTTCATTCCTAGAAGAAACCTTCATTAACAATCAGTAAGACTAATGCTAGTCCTGAGATCAGCACATTTTTGTATGCTATATCAATTTCTCGAAGATCCTACCTGTACAGGACAGCAGTTCCTCTCACACTCCTAATTTCTAAGCATTTTATTGCAACATTTAGTGTCTATAAATCTAACTGCCACTCTCATCTATCATCCTCAAATAATTAACCACTAGAAGAGTTGCTTAAGGAGCCTGTGGATATCCATAACTGCAGATGCTTAAGAGCAGGTAATGCAAATATTGGTTAGGTCCATCTGTGGTAGAGTCAGTCTTGTCTAAGAGAGAGAAAAATCCAAAATGATTCCTTACTTTCCCTCCAGCCATAACTTTCCTAGTGACAGACACCCTATGCCATATATAAACAGAATACGTGATTCCAGGCACCATCTTGTAACATACAAATGGATGTTAATGAGCCTGTCAGCTTGGATGGCGCGTTAATCCACTCCGATTTCCAGATGGTGGAAATATTGCAGAATGCTCCATTACTCTTGCACATAAGGCCTCTCCAGCCCTGAGAAGAGTTATTGAATGAATTATTCTCAGCTTTTCTGCTTCCTCGTAATAATGAATTTTTTTTTGTTGTTGTTCAAAATGTTCAGTTTAATTTGGAATCTTATGAGAAAAGAAGCAGCTACACAGGGTGTGTCTACTCCCCTTATATATGTACAAAAGCCCGAACAGGAAGCAGTCAACAGTAAGCATGGTCCCTTTACTCATTTCTAACTTAGGTCTTAGTCCGGAACTTTTAAAATACTGCTTTTAGTGGAATAACCAGTAGATCTGTACATATTTTATACCTTCAGCTAGAAACCGCCCCAGAGACCAGGCATGCAAGAACATGCGTCATGCTAACAAAGGGGACCACTAAACTTCCATGGAAATGTAGTGATATCCGAGATAACTTAGAAAGGTCTTCAACCTTAGCCTTTGCGTTTCAGAAGCAGATATGTGAAATTTATTAATTTGAGGTGCCTAAAAGAATTTTTGTTCTGGGTATAGATGTCAGCTTGAAAAAAAATGTCTCCGCCACACTACCTGTGGCTGTGCCTGCGGTCTGTGCGCACTGTGAAACTAAGCCCCAGTCCAGCTGCTCAATTCAGAGAACAAATGGGGTGGGAAGATACACAGGAGCAATTCCAGAGGAATCGAGAGATCCCAGAACCGTGGCCTGGGATGTGAGACCTGCTGTTTGAAAGTGTTAGGTTTGTTCAGCTGAGATAGTGCAGCACTTTGAGGAAATAAGCAAAGACTTGAGCTCAACACTGGGGAGCTGGTGAATGATTGATTGAGGAGGGGGAAAGGTGACCTTCCTGTTGTGCTTTTCTTTTTGAGCCCCTGCACTCAGGTGGGTTTTAGTAGGACAAATGGAGCACTCTGCTTTGGTCACACGTGTTGAAGGTGTAAGAGGCATAGCACTTGATTTATGCTGTGAAAAAGTGTTAGCTTTCGTCCTGGATGCCCTCTGTACCTCTGCCTTGCTGATATCCCTTGTTGGTTCAGAAAAACACTGAGCATGGTTGGAGAAGTTTTCAGTGAGCAGCACTAATACAAGACACTGAACTGAAATTCACTTTGTCTGGCCCTCCACAGGAATCCCCTGAGCTGAAATGCTCTTCCAGGTTTCATGAACTCTTATTCACTGGGTTTCAGTCCTCTGGAACAGGAGGAAATCAAAGAGAAAGCACTGGCTACTCTGGCTCATTTATGTGAGTGATTTGACTATAGTGCATTGCTGAGACATGAGTCTGCCTACACGCAGCAAGTGGTTATTCCACTTAATTGCAGATTAAGTTTGAAACTACTTCAAGCAAAAATCTTATAGAGGAACACTACTGGCAGTGGTTAAGATTTTTTTTTTCTTCTTTTCCCAAATGAGATTTTTAATGGAAGACTGTATTTACAAAGAAGTTTCTCATCCTAATCTGAAATGAGGCATTCAGCTAATTTGCCTGGCACTCTGATAATCCAGATGGTAAAACGTAAAACAAAACTAGCAGCTGAGATATGTGATAGTGTTCCTTCAACTCAGCCTGCCTCCAAAGGTGAGGCATGAACTCTGATTTCTTACATTAAGCACTTCTCTACATTAAGCATCTGAGCATTTTGTTAAGTGAACATAGTCCAGAGAGCAAAGATTGTTCTGACTTCTACTGCTATATCTTGTAGTGTGCTTTGTGAAGAAAGATCTGACAGAAACTTCACCATGCCTGGAGTTTGTACTTGATTGTAGCTTGCTATTTTCCTTTTGTGGGTAGGCTTATTTGATAAGTTAGTTATAGTCCTGAGAAACTACACTTCCCTCCAATCTCTGCAGAAAGGCAATTGTAGTTACCTGATAGCGCTGGTGGGATTTAGACACACCATGCATTATAATTTTGCTTCATGCCTATGAGCATTATAGTATAATCTTTAATGAGGTGATCACTTTTTCCCCTGTGAGAGGTGGGGCAGCGTAGCTACCTGATGCTGTTGTTTTCCACGTGGTGTTTACGAAGTGGCTCCATTCAGCTGTGCACAGGAGGGTGCTGGAACAACACAGGTTGTTTCTGATACATCATTGCCTGCTGTAGGTTAGGCAGGAAGGTGACTGCCGTATCTTCTGACCTTTCATCACTTCTGGATGCAGTGACCTGTGGCTTTCTCTGTCCTTCCACTGCAGGAAGGGGTGTCCGTCTGTCCAGCAGAGTATCCTGATGCTTTTGAACCTTCTGATCAGTGCATGTGGGATCAGAACATCACTGGAGCAGAGGGTGCCGAGGTTGTGAAGTGCCCTGGTTTCTCACATAGCTAAATCCAGAGGTAACAGGACAGCCTCTGAGGAGTGAACCTGAACACGTGGCACTTTGGAACAAATGTACCAGGTGGCCAGGGCTCCAGGTGCAGGTTGCATCTGACAGCTACCAGCCACTCAGAAGGGCATAACATCAGAAATAGTCCTTATAGGAGGGAAGTGGCAAGAAGATAAATGCCTGACTGGAATGCAAACTGGCAGGAGAGGTATTTCTTGGCCCATATTTACTTAATGGGTACTCAGCTCACAATGGCACAGCAGGTCCAGGCCTGTCCAGCCAAGCAGGGTCCACACACCACATTTGTGGCTGGGCGCTGCAGCAGTGTGTTCTCTTGCTCCTCAAGAGCTCAGGAAACTAGAAAAAAATCCAGGAACCCCTGCAGGAAAGCCTTATACTTCCTCTATATGGGGCAGGATATGTTTCCTACTGAGCTTCTTCCACTCTGTGAGCTGTCATTGAGGATGGCAGTGCATTACCATCCTGGGAGGCATTTTTGGTTGATCTCTTACTCCATATACAGGATGGCTGCTGAATCCTGTGTCACGAAGCTGAGTGTTGAGCACTAATTTTCTGCCATCATCAATCAAAAAATTAAGGTTCCCCTTTTTGCATGTTTTCCATAATCTGCCTAACAGATACTCTCCGCATTGAATGCAGAGAAAAGACAAAGCCTGCTGGAGTGTACTGATATAAGAAGATGCTAAGAAGGGTTCAATGTTTCCATTTCCATTGGCTGAGTCTGAATAGAAGATTATTTGTGTCTGCTTGGTCATTCCTGATAGTTCTTCCTTCTATTTCAAGATATTTTAATTCTGGATAAGCTTCTTCCAATTTTCACCTTGCCCTCCTTACCATAAGCCATGCACTGCATTCCTGCTTTTTAAATACAAAGACTTTCCTGAACAGAGCAGCAAACAGTTGACTGCTGCTCATACATGGTAATATTTATACAGTCAGGCAAGATCTGCTATAGCAGTCACACTGTTGGCAAGTCCTCGCTCACTTGTATCCTTCTCAGTCCTTGCTCCAAGCTCATTGTCCCAGAAAGAAGGTCGGCTATGTCTACAAACCCTCTGCCCAAAAATAATTCCTGTCTGACAGACACAAATTTCTTCATCCCTTACTCAGCCCATGGTGAACACAATTAGCTGGCCAGGAGGAATTCCCCCAAATTCAGCTCAGTTCAGTCCAGCACAACCCAGCCACCATCTCCATATGTTCTTTCCCCTGGTATCCAGGAGCCTGCCCATACACATAATCTCTGCCAAAGGACTCTGAGAGGTGCAAGGCTTCCACCTGGCACAAGTGGAACAGTTCAGCTATTAAACCCCTGTGCCACCCTCAGCACCTCCACGTCTGCACTAAATGACCAGGCAGTGATGCAACATTTCTTTTTGAGAATGGAGAACACAAAGCGGCAGTGCCAACTCTCTGCTCAAACCCACTGACACATTTCTACAACTGCTTGATGTAACGGTCCTTTCTTGTGGTGTTTGCTTTGTGCCTCAGATGCTGCTGGAGTGGAGAGTTCTTGGAGAAGGGTTGTGCACGAGGCTCTATCTCAGGTTTCATCAGGCTAAGACTTTGATGGGAAACTGTAAAAATAGGACAGGAAAACTTTAAAAAGTTCTCTCTTTACTATTTCCTTTGAATGTGTTTTTTCAGCACATAGAATGTCTGGCCTTATAAACTGCCCGAGACAGCTTTTTCTTTTTTTTGCGAAAGTCCAAATGGTTAAACATTAGGAATGTGACCGTTTGCATGAGGTAAGGAAATGACTAGGTGCAGAAAGTATTCTGTGAGAAAGGAGCCCTTTACAGAGACCCTCATGCTGTTCTCCCTGCATCGCCCACCCCCCCCACCAAAGCTGTCGTGGATGTACGCAGCCTGAGAGGCTGAACAGACATTTAGAGCCGCACTATGTGCAGAGACCTATAATCAATGTTCTAAAACGTGCATTTAGTACAACAGGAGCAACTGCAAGTTACTTAGTAGACTTGTGTTAACTCCTTTCAGTTTGTTGTTCAGCCAGTGGCTTTTGCATGCTGGTACTTTCAGTCCGTGATCTCTCCTTGAGTAGAGCATAAATTGCTCTGTTTAGGCATTTAGTTTGTAATTTCTGAGCTCTGCTGGCAGTCAGTGAATGCGCAACTGGCCTCTGTGGGCGTCATGGGCAGCAGGCGTTGTGCAGGAATGTTTTGGGTAGAAGTCTGCATGGGAAAGTGCCAGATTAGAGCTTCACTTTGATTTCATCAGCTCTTGCCACCTCCCAGGGCTGTGTTGACTGGCTGTTTGTCTGAATGCTGTCTGCCCCAAAATCCTAGAAGGTTACTGACAAAAAGAATAGCAAGGCTGTGCTCCCTGGTCCTGAGGACCAAACCTCCTGCTGATGGAAGTCATGCAATGACAAGAAAAAAATAGATACCAAGTTTGCTGTCCCCTCTCCTTGCTCCCATTTACTGGGCTGCTGGAGCTTTTAGAAAGCACTGTGGAGCTCTGCCAAAGCCTGGGATATGTTATAGTGACCTCACCACAGTGAGGTCTGTAGCTCCCTGGGGATTACTTACAAGCAGTGTTTGTCCTTAGTGTTTCAGGAAAAAGCTTTCTGCAAAAGCATTCTTTGTTATGAGAAGGAATTTGATTTTTACCAAGGAAAATCTCTTCTTCCTTGCTGCTGTATTTATTTGTTTTGCAAAGAAGGAATTCATTCAGCCCGAGGCCTGTCTCACGAGGGGATTCCAGCCAAATGGTGCCAAAGAAAGGACAGGCTAGAAGTGTGAGAGAGCTCTTTAATTGGTTCACGTTCCTTTTAGCTTGGAATCTGCAGAACTGCTTACATGACTGGGGTCACGCGTATTTGTGTTTCTAGGATTATGGTTTTGAATAGTAATGGAAGTCGTGTAATTGTTCCTGCTTTTGAGTCTTTACCCAGGGATCTGAATTCCCGTTACAAGCATTAATTTACTTGGTGACACTCTGCTGGGTAGATGGATATTATAGAAGTGGGGGGAAAGCTATCTTTTTTCTTGTGAAAAAAATTTCAAACAAAATATTTCTCTTTAAAAGTTATTTGTCAAAAAGTACCATTTTTTTCCCCAAAGGGACAGTAATTACAAATTAAAATGGAGTAAAAAGTTAATTTAAAATGTCATTTAAATGCAAAGCAGTAATTGGTTATGAAATTAAGTTGTAAATATTTCAGGTTCAGCTGTTATAAAAAACAATCTGAAGTTGCATTTAAAGTTATAATAAAAACTTGAAAAAATGTCTTTGTTTATAATTTTCAGTTTGAGATCTCCTTCAAAGAACTCAGGCAAAGTTGCTCAGATTAATATTCCACTACAAAGTAATCACATTCAGTTGGCTCCCAAAGAGGCATTCCCTACAAAATATTTCCATTGTCTTCATTTAGTATTGGGGAAATTTAGCAATAAGGAAGGAGCCTTCCAACTGTTGTACATAAAGTTTGATAGTCTCAGAGTGGTAATTTTAAATAGTCTGAAATGGATTATTCCTTTTAATGAGAGCAAGCTGCATTTCTGGCAAAAATTATAGCCACAGTTGGCAGAGAGTAGTGTGTCTTTCTTTATTATCTCATGCAGGAGATGAGATATATTCTGGCAAGGTGAATTTGGGTGAAGTGTTTTAGGCAAAGTTAGGGCAACATCCCCAATTAGGGCAGCCTCTCCAGTGCTGGAAGCAGGGGGAGCTACGAGGGTTTGTGTGCTAGCTCGGCTGAACCAGGGGCACTTGAACCCCCTTCCTCCACTGTAATATTAGACTGTCCCACACATTCCAGCAGAACTCCATACAGCATGTTGGTGAAGGGAGATGACTGCAGCAAGTGTAAATTGTTCCTCCAATTATATGCTAGACACGTAATTAGGAAGGGAAAAAGTATCTAAAGGGATATTTGCAGGAAGCCGTTTGCAAGTGGAATAGTGTGGCAAGCACGTGCAATGGCATGGATCCCACCCATTAACTCCCCAAGGGCTTGGATTCATCAGGAAGGACCGTTCATTAGCCATAGGTGTTCCTGGCGATCTCCATGACAACCAGCCAAACACAGAAACTTGGAATGAGGTCTGTTCTTGTTACACTTCCTCTGCTGAGCACATCTGGGGCCTGTAGTGGCTGCAGGATTAGGTAGATAAGACTCACTGTAGTTTCAAACTGACTGCAGCATCTGCAGAAGTCTGTGGTTTAGATTAGCTGGTGCTTTAAAGCCATACTGTCACAGTGGGGTGGGGGAGGTGAGCATCTGAAAACAAAGAGCGTAGTGAGGAATCAGATTTCTTACGGTTAATGCAAACGCTTTGATGCTCAACTCCAGTTCCATGGTGCATTCTGCAGTTTGAGCACACTCACTCCTTGATGGCTGTTCAAGACAAGAATAGTAACCTAATCTAACTCTACAGTGATAAGAGGCCCACAGACCAAGTGCATTGAGCATAGCCTACTTTTAAATTAATAGGGCAAGAAACTGAAGTGAGAACCGGGCACTGGTGAAGTTGAGGATAGATGCTGGGAGGGAGCCTGATGTCTGTCCTGTAATGAGTATTTACTGTTTGCAAAACCATTTTCGGAGAAGATAAGTCAGGCAGTGAGCTAGCATGTTGTTCTTCACATCTACAAGTGATTGGTAAGGGACTAAATATGCATGGCCCTGCTGTGTTAAAAATCTCTTCTGTAGGGCTGGAAAGTTCTTCCAACTCAAGTTTTTCTTCCTAAACTAAGTCCTGATCCAATATCTCATGAATTTTCTTTAAGGAGAGGTGGAAAGATGGAATTCACCCATGTTCTACCACTGGAGACTTATTGTAAGGCTGAGTAAGCTTGGAAGGGGAAACAGGAAGAAATCTCGACTTTCAGTGAGGAAGGCACCTCCTTCTGCTTTTCTAAGAAACACAGCAGCACAGACTAAACTAGAGGACAGCTACCTGTGACAAAGTTCATGGAAGATGGGATCCTATATGTAGGCTGTAGCAGGGCTTTAGATACCTCTTAAGTGCACATATTTCCTTAAAAAAAAAAAAAAAAAAAAAAGTTTTTTGATTGTCATCTCATTAAATATTTAATAATATGACCCATTAAAATTAGCATTAGTTGGGAGATGGAATGCAGGCAGACCTTCTGGACTCAAGACTGCAATTTCCTTAGCTTAATTCCTTGCAAGGAAGTAATCTACATATGAAAATCTATTTTTGGCAATAACTTGTTTAAAATTGAGCATTCTCCATACAGTTGCACTTTCTTTATCAGTCTCGAGGAATTCTTGCTGCAGCGCAGCCAGCCGTGCTTCAGCAGGATGACGTGGAAGGTGCAGGTTTACCCCCATCATCTGAATGTACCGTGCCTTTATTCTCAGTTACACATGTATGTGATTTGACCTTCTGAGTCAATCAGAGCCCTTTGTAGATACACACCACAATGACACTAGACACTTAAATTTAAATTTAAAGATTAACTGGTCACCTGTGAGTTTATAAAGAGCTCTCCTTTGTCTTTTCCTCCAGGTTAAATATTTGAGAAAGAGCCTTTCAGTTTTATATTAAAAAAATACAATGGGTGAGAAATCAGCTCAAAATATGTTGATTTGTTTTCTAGGAATAAATTAGAACAAACTACAGCAGTAACATTGGCATGGCAGGAA
Organism: Alectura lathami; assembly: GCA_013399715.1. Taxonomy (NCBI): domain Eukaryota; kingdom Metazoa; phylum Chordata; class Aves; order Galliformes; family Megapodiidae; genus Alectura; species Alectura lathami. The sequence goes on along the minus strand of VXAV01007782.1, from coordinate 75,202 downwards.
ACGTTGATGAGAACCATGTGTGCTGATATCATGAAGATTTGGCTCAAAAACTAAACTATGACTATTTGGCAATTCCCCATTGCAAACATAATACAAATTTCTGTTCTGATTTCTAAACAAAGGTGGTTTTATGTGCTCCTGTCACCTTTTTACCAATGTGACTTCAAAATCATTGCCCTTTTTTTTCTCAGATCTCTCCTGTTGTTTACTTCTCTGCAACATCCACAGACCAAACTTCTTTGGACAATTTTATCAGCATTAATTTTTAAGTATGATCTTGCTTTCAGCCGCTCAAAAAATACAAATAAGAGGGAACAGTAAAGTGGTATTAAGGAATTACTGTGGTAATTGAGTCTTTCCCAGAGGTAGAGGAGGATTTGTTGTGTGGTTTCCACGTAGCTTATGCTTACCCTGGTGCTAGGTGGAACAACTGTGACACAGATGTACCTCACCCAGACTTTATTGAGTACAGGCAACAGGAATGAGGAAAGTACATCAGCACAGGCAGTCTCATTCTAAAGCCTGAAGTAGCTACTAGCATTTCAAGGTGATCTTTTACAGCCCCAGATAAAACCACTGTTTTCACTGTGACATGGTTTCATGCAAGTGCAGGTCTTGCAACGTGTTTGTCCTGCGAAGATACCCGATGGGGGGGAAGTTTCCTGTCTCAAACCACCTATTTGATCTCTGTACATGCATGCCAGGATTTAGAAAGAAGGCAGCTGATCACAAGTATCATGTGTGGAAAGGCTTTTATCTGAGAACTTACAGGCCAAGAAACGGAGCATGGAGAATAAATTTTGCTTTCGTGTCCATGTCATATAAACACATTTCTGGAAATACAGCTATTAGTTAGCAGATGTGTGTGTCACCACTGCTTATGGCTTGCAATTTAGACACAAACACTTTCCACATAGCTTTTTGGTGCTTCACATGTCAAATCCAAATATTTCACTGCAAAGACATCTGTGGCCTAATCTGGTCATTGATGCGGAGATTTGGATTTCGAGTTAATTACTGATCACTCCAACATGCAATTCCCTAAGCAACTCTGCAGATCTCAGGCAGAGATTTGCAGCCTGTTACAAGAAATAACAGGTTATTTGACCAACACCTAACTTCCTTGATGGTTAATGTGGAATTTTCTGGTCTGACGATAACATGGTTAAATGTCCTTTTTCCAGCCACAGATCAAACGCTTGCATGCATTCATCTATTCCCAGTAGAAGGAAAAAGCCTCTTGTTTAAGAATTTCGTTTCTTAATGAATGCCTGCTGTGCTAATATCCCCAACCAAGGGTCATGAGAGCCCAGACAGGGCAAAATCATTTCCTATACTCCAAACAAGCCCCTTCAAAATCTTTTTGTTTTTAAGGGATAGGAGTAACTTTGTTGGGAATGGGAAACATGCTAGCTGTTTCTGCAGAATCTGGTTTTAAAGATCTAGTTAAATTGCCAATGGGCCTTTAAGAGTTAAACAGAAGAAATTAATCACAGTGTCATGTGTTACTGAAGGAGGCTGCCTTTACTGAGATGGCCAGAGAGCACAGAAATCCCTTTGTGAGCACCATTTATGTTAGACATCAAGGGGAAAGTTTTGGGAATTCTCTCCCAGAGGGTTTTGTGGGTGAAATCTAGGAGTTGTACTCTGCAAGCCAAGTAACAGCAATCTGTCAGCAAGACGTCTCCACATTGTCCAAATTGCCCAACAAAATCCTGAGGGAAAATTCTTTGCACACCTTTGTTGTCTATTATATGAAAGAAAGGCAAAGTAAGAAGGGTAAGGCCCTTATAATTACTTCCTGTCCTGTTAAACTGACTTACATGAAGCTTGATCACTTTACTGTCACCAGCAGTCCACAGAACAGCTGATCTTGCAGAACTGAAATGTCCCCTTTGCCTGACTTTGTATTTTGAGTTCATTCTGGGTCCAGTGCTTAAAGGACACTGACCGAATGCATAGAATAACTGTGGTTCATGGATAGTTGTCGACTCTGCACTTGAACGGCTGTGCTGGTAAGGATGGGGAATAGACATGTGTGCTAGACAGAGGACATTGCAGTTTTATCTTGATCTAACCTGTGGTTGTGTTTGTTCTCCCTCAGACTATCGTACTGGTCCCTGCTTTAGCCAAGTGAACAACCAGATGTGTCAAGGCCAACTCAGTGGGATCGTGTGTACCAAGACCATGTGTTGTGCCACCATTGGACGGGCCTGGGGTCATCCATGTGAGATGTGCCCTGCTCAACCTCACCCTTGCCGACGAGGTTTCATTCCCAACATTCGTACTGGAGCCTGCCAAGGTAAGTGTCATGTTCCCTTATCCATCCTGATGTGTACTGAAAGCTCAAGTGATGGTTGGCTGCCTGGAGCCCCAGTACAGAGAACAGATGTTTGTGTAAACTTTGCTATATCCATCCTTATATGTCACAAAGCATCCGCATGGACCTTAAGTCTCCCATGTGACAACCAAGCCAGTGATGTTCATCGTAAGTGACAACTGTTCTGTGCACAGAACCAAGATCAGGGCATCCAAGAATGACACTTGCTTACCTATTGCTGGAGGCCAAAGTTTGGTCTCTTTAGTCAAGAAAGTGATGCAGAGGAGAGCAATGTTTGTGCCACAAGCAACGTGTTCAAGTTTTACCAGCAGTACCCTGGGTCCCTTGCTTCAGCCTTGGTTTGTCTGTCTTGTAGTTGAGAGCCATAAGGAACATTTTCAGTTGGAAACGTTCCATGAGGTAAGATTATTTTAGTGGAGTGTGCAGCCTTAGTTAAGTTTCCAAAGGGAACATTTGGAGTTATCAGAATCAAGTGGATTCTTCAAGTTCAATTTTATCATTTGATTCCATTTCCTCTGACCTAATACTTACCCTTTTTGTTCATTTTGCTTTCACAAGACTTGTAAAATTTTTAATATTATAATGTAATTAATATGCATATATGTATTTGGTTTTCTAACATGCTATAATGTTCGTATTAAGACATCTAGATATATCTCAAAAAAAAATTGTTGGGGATTTCCATTCTGAGATAGTTTGAGTGTATGGATTTCCCCAGTCACATTCAGTACAAAACACAATTAAAATAAAATCTAGAATTTTTCTTATGGACCTATAACTCCAGTTTCTGATCAAATCCTCTGCACACAGTGGTTTGATGGGTAGAAAATTTTCATTGCTCAACACTTCTTGCATTTTTAAGATCATCTTACCTCATTTAAAAGTTCTGACCATGCTGTAGTTCTCAGATGGCATCCTCCGTGTTGCAGGACGTAGTAAATCAGGTTGGTGTTTCTCCGGGCTTACAACTAAGTTACCAATTGAGCCTTCCATATATCCTCATTCTAGGGCACTGCTGTTGTTACTGGAGCTTCTTGCCCAGTCCATGATCAGCTCTTGTATCATCTCGTTAGTGCTCTGTGAATTTTAATAGTGGTTCGAAACAAATGTCATATCTCCTTTGAGGTCACATAAGCAATTAAAATATGCATAAATCATGTGCTTAAAGGTTGCATTCAGTGTCCAGGACACGCAGGCAAAAGCAGAAGAATGGTCCACTGAGCTCCGATCACTAGATCCTGTTGGTAGCTTTCAAGAGCTGGTGTTTTTTCTCCTCACTTGTGGGTTGCAGGGGTTTCCATGTAGAGTTGCATGAATTCCTTCCCACGTCTGCAACTAATTTGAACCTTTACGTGTCATGA